>JAWQFJ010015836.1:5000-36916 GCA_034096865.1 Theodoxus fluviatilis
ACTTTCGGACAATCTTCCTCCATCGATCTCTATCCTCTGTGGCTCGCTGTGAGTCAGCAAAGGTCAAGCCTGTCCACTCTTTGATGTTGTCTTCTCACCTCTTTCTCTGCCTGCCTCTCCTTCTCCCACCTGGTACGGTACCTTGCAGGATGGTCTTGGCCAGCCCACTGCCTCTTGACACGTGACCGTACCACTTCAGCTTTCTGCTTTTCACGATTGAGAGCAGGTCTTTGTACTGTCCAAATGCTCTCCTGATTCTGTTGCTGACTTCATCATTCGTGACATGGTCTTTAAATGAGATGTTCAGAATCATACAACCTTAGGAATATTTGTGTTGGACCTTTTACTGGTGAACGTATTTCATAGCATCAGACAATACTAGCATTGTACACGATGTCAACAGCAGGCAGGTTCGAGGACAACAATGTATTTATAATCTATCCTGGTGCCGCTGAGGTCCGCGCGTCAGCTATAAATAGAAGTGCGCGAAGCTTGGATTTGTAAAATGTATTTCACGACCTATTGACGCAATCAACATACAGCTTTGATAAATTAAGACAGCCCATGGTTATATTATCGTTATAAATTAACGGCTTACTGACCTTATTTCAAGAAACACCATTCATAATGATCAACACTACGAACCAAGCAGACGAACACGATCGAACCGTAGCCACTACGCCAGCAGACGATCGAGATAACTAAATGTTTCATGTAAAACTCGAATGAGTTGTATTATAATCTTATCAGAGGGGTAAAACATCATCTGGTATCGGATAAGATCACTCGTAGTGTAATACTGTAATGAAGGTCACGTTTTACATCACAAACATGTGCGCTCCTCGTGAGGCACTATCTGAAGCCTTGTCGCTTTTATTCGTATCTCAAGTTGTAGAAATGTCTTTATTTCGTAAGAAGTGTAGTTGAGTTGATGAAAAGATATGACAAATATGGTGTTTTTATGAGGATCTTGAATGTGTTAGATGATTTAACCTTTTTTTTGCTTTTACAAGACTTAAATCTAAGCTCTTGTTGCCTTGAATTTTTTGCCAGGATCACGCCGAATCTTCCAGATCCATAGTTTCTTCTGCTTCTTGTCTGTGGGGAATTTGAAAAAGGACAGTCTGGAGTTCTCGTCATATCGATCATCGTTCTCGCAATAAGGAACACAGCAGTGTCTATGTGATGATGAAGCCTTCGGTTTCGCCATAGACGCTGGACGCCATTAAATTTGCGGACTTAGTCTCGTTTTCGATTTCAAAATGGCCGCTGCGTGAATAACGTCTATGAGCCTGATCTTCGACGCGAGAGTGATATTTCTGTCACGCCATATTGGCTTCAACTTTGCCAATGCTGCTGTTGTCAGCACACTCCACGCGGATACTATTTAGGCAGCAACGAAGGAAGAATTCAAGTGTCACCCCACAATGACATTTTTGTCGTAGAGATTCGCGCTGACGCCGAAGCTGTATTTAAACGTTTCTGGAATTATATTTTGTCCAGGTCTTTGCAACTCCTTAACCTAGCGTACTGAACTCTGGCACTTAACGGAGGAGTTTATCGGACTTTTTGACACTTTTTCTGTCATGAAAAAATGAAGGAGAAAAGAACAATATAGGGTTTCGAAATGTCAGTCAATGTTATCCTTTATACGTATTGGATGAATTATATAGCGATGGCAGATAGATACACCCATCTTCAGCCGGAACCCCTGTCTGCTGGGTTTTTGGAGGCAGCTCCAGCAGCTCATCCAGAGGTAACCTGAACGAAGAGACTAGCGATGGATATGGGGCATTAGGCTATTTGGGCCTTACTATCATTTCGATATGAATGTATATGTGTATCTGTGTGTATGTTAGTGTGTATGTGTGTGTGTGTGTGTGTGTGTGTGTGTGCGTGTATGTGTGTGTGTGTGTGTGTGTGTGTGCATATGACCAGTTATTGAAAAAGTGCATGTGACGGATGTAGAAGTCAATGAGAAATTCGTGTGTGTGTGTGTGCGCGCTTCTGTGCTTACGTGCTTGCATGCGTGCACGTCTGTATGTAAGTGTGTGTGTTTGTGTGTGTGCGTGTGTGTGTGTTTATATGTGCATACATGCGTGCGTGCGTGCGTGTGTGTACGTGTATCTGTTTATGTGCATGTTTACGCGCGTGCATGTGCGTTTGCGCGCTTGTAATGTCCTTGTTGAAACAGAAGGATCACTTGCCATAGTGCATGAGTTTGAGAGACTTGGGCAGTCCGAACTGACGGACTGTACAAGGTCATATCTTCACACTCTCTGGCGACTATACAATGACCACGTGTGCTGTGAGACCGACTTTGGAGAAGCTTGTCTATCATTGAAGCCAAGAAGCTTTTGTTGGAAGGCCGCATGGACTATTCGCCTAATATTGATATCAAAGTGTACACTCTGATGCTTCATTTCATGAATCTAACATTCATTTGCTACCGACATGTGGCAGGATGGACATCAGTAATCATGGATCAGATCCGCTTACCTTGACGGATTCCTCAAAGCGAGCGGCGCCTTCCAAAATTGACATAGCTACGTCGTCGCAGGTGCCTTGGTGGGCCCAGTACAGTAAACACGGATAACGCCACGACTGCGCACGCCTACTAATGAGTGTACAGATTTATTAGTGTACACACTTATTAGTGTACAGCTCATCAGTGCATTAGTGTACAGACTTATCAGTGTACAGACTTTCTACTGTACAAACTTAATAGTATACACAATTACTGGATTACAATTTACCAGTGTACACATTTATTCGTGTACAAACTTGTTAGAGTACAAAACCAGGAACCATCGTGCCGATACTGATCCACTCCAACGACGGGCGGAAGTTCTTGCGGTGTTCAGATCGGATGTTGGCTGCTTGTGACGCCATTGTTCTGTCCGTGGCGTCTGTCCCGTCCGCCGTGTCGTCCGTGCGGCCGTCCGGTTCACGTGTCCGTCACCCGGTGTACTCGGGTTCTGGTCCGTTCCTCGTTCAGTCTCGGTCCGGGGTTCTATTTCCTGTCGGTACAGCGTCTGTCTGTCCGTCCGTCCGTCCGTTCCGTCCCGTCGGTCCGTACCGTCCTTCCGTCGGTCCGTTTGTCTGTACCTGCGTATGTAGGTATGTATGTATGCATGCATGTGTGTGTACGAGGACCACGGATCTCCAGGAGCTGAGGGAGGTGTACAAGACAGGGTGAGGGTTTGAAGATCTCAGGCATGAGGCGAGGTGTGTGAGGTCTGTACCTACATGTACTTAACATCTTATAATGCCGCCGCCGCCGAAGCCGCCAGCTATAACGATGATGATAATGAGGAGGAGGAGGAGAAGGAGGAGGAGGAGGAGGAGGAGGAGGAGGAGGAGGAGGAGGAGGAGGAGAAGAAGGAGGATCCATCGCAATTTTCTCTATGTCAATACACATCTTTTTGTCTTCCGCTTAAGCCCACTATAAATGCAACCACCATATTATCAAATTATCAACTCTGGCCTGCCCCAAAATTTTACCAATGGTACTATCCATCTAACCAATATTTATCATCATAGCTTGCCAACAACTTTATTTCACCAGAATAAGTACCCAACTCACTCTACAATATCTACTAGAAGCTTTCTGCTCCTGTACCACTTTCACCTTTTGACCACACCATATAAGAAAAAATACACTCTGCTTTCACCACTGTTCAAGACCAACGCAATAATCTACAACTACACTTCTAGAGACATTGCCACTCCTTTCATCTTTTCTGACCCAGCATTCCTAAGAATACACTCTGCTTAAATGGCCCCCCTCTCACTCCCTGGAACAATCCAGGATCTAACACAATACCCTACTCTCGACTTATGGCACCTACCTCCCTTTTCGCCCCCATACATCAATAATATCAGACTTCTTCCATAGGAGCTGCATCCACGATCGACAAATATCACTATACATTGCCCACTTTCCAATCACTATCACACTTTGATCCAATACCTAACCCGTAACATACATATACACTAAATGCTTGCCCTAACCCTTAACTATCACCTTGACCACCCCATCATACCAAAAATATACTCTCTGCATTGAGGAAGAAGAAGAGGAAGAAGAAGAAGAGATAGAAGAAGAAGGTCAGGAGAAGAGGCAGTGCAAGAGAAGAAGAGGAACAAGAAGAAGGAGTCACTGAAGAAGAAGAAGAGACGATTAGCAGAGAAGAAGGAAGGAAGGAAGAAGAAATGGAAGACAAGAAGAAGGGATAGATAAGAAGACTAGGAGGAGGGAGAAGGAGGGAGAAGAAGACTGCGCAAGGAAGGCGGAGAAGGAGGCGGGAGGGGAGGAGAGAGGGGGAGGAAGGAGGAGGAGAAGGGAAGGAGGAGTGAGGAGGAGTAGAGGACAGGAGGAGGAGAAGAAGCAGGCAGGGGAAGGAGAGGGGGAAGGACGGAGGACGAAGAAGGAGGAGAAAGGCGTGAAGAAGGAGGAGAAGCAGGAGGAAGAAGAGAGGAGGCCCCCTTAGCAGCAAGGAGGATTGAGAAGGAGGAGTAGAAGGGAGGAGAAAGAATAGGAGGAGAGGGCGGAGGAGACGGAGCGATAAGCGGAAGGGAGAAAGAAGGAGTAAGAGGAGAAGTACGGAGGAGGAGAATGCATGGAAGGAGGAGGAGGCGAGGAGGAGGAGGAGAAAAGGAGAGGAGGGAGGAAAGGAAGGAGAAAGAAAGGTCGAGAGGAGGAGGAGAAGGAAGGAAGAAGACGCAAAGGGAGAGGAGGAGGAGGAGAAAGGCGGAGGAGGATGGGGTAGGAGGAGGAGGAAGAGGAGGTGGAAGGGGGATGGGCTTATGTTACAATTTTTTTATTTAGATCCTCCTTGTTCCGTTGGCCCTATCTTTTCAACGACCTCCACAACCCCTACCACTACAATACAATGCTGCTTGTCCCACCGTTCCCACCCTGCAACCCCACACTGCATCCAACTCAAATATTCACCTCACTGAACCTTACGCCCCCACTTAGTTCCAACTGACCCACCGATCTACCCTCATTCTAATTACCACTGATGCGACCTACTTGTCCCAATTTCCATCGGAGGGGAATGGGGGGGGGAGGAGGAGGAGGAGGGAGGAGGAGGAGGAGGAGGAGGAGGAGGAGGGAGGAGGAGGAGGAGGAAGGAGGAGGAGGAGGAGGAGGACGAGGAACGAGGGGACGAGGGACGGAGGAGGACGAGGACGAGGACGAGGGGGACGAGGGGGAAGAGGACGAGGACGAGGACGAGGACGAGGAGGACGAGGAGGAGGAGGACGAGGGACGAAGGAGGACTGAGGAGGGAGGAGGAGGAGGCAGGACGGAGGAGGAGGGAGGACGGAGGAGGAGGAGGGAGGACGAGGACAGAGACGAGGACGAGGAGTCGGGGGAGGGGGGAGCATGGAGGAGGGAGGATTGATGACAGGATGGACTGGCTCGAAGGGACGGACACGATCGGGCACGATGGACATGATTGATCGCATGGGAGGACCTGAATTTTTTGATTAATGATGATGATGATTGGTACACACTGTTTGTACGGGGACTGGTATTAGCTCTTAACTGTCAGTAGAAGTATGCTTTCTCGCTCAGTGGTCATCGAGACTCGCAATGGGATCATTAACCATTGTACCAGTAACTAAATCTTCAAAAACGTAGACATTGCTTAGGGTGGAAATTTTTCTATGCCAACTCATTGAAACATTTCTGACGTCTCTCTTCTCTCCTCTCTCTCTCTCGTCTCGTCGCTCTCTCCTATCTCTCTATTCATCTCTCTCTCTGCCCTCTCTCTCGTCCCTCGTTCGCTCGCCTCGCTCGCATAGTTGTTCTCGCTTGCTCAGTTTTTGCGCTATCCGCTCGCCAGAAAAATGACTCCCTCCTAGTAAGCCAAGAATTTGTTGACCTTATGTATTACAGTAGCAAACATTGAAAGCCATTTTCTGTCTCTGTTTCACGAAAAAGTCTAGTTGATTGTTCAAACAAGCCAGCAGAAACAACCCACTTCCAAAATACGTGGGGGACTGGGTGGGGGGGGCTGAAGACCCCATAGTTGGGCCCTGTGGGGTGCGAAATAGACGACGAGCTATAGTCTACAGGATTTCGAACAATTGTATTGTGGAAGACTTTGTAAATTACAACCCATCCTTGCATTGACCCAACTTATTTCAACTCGCAATAAAGTTAGTAATGTTGTTGACAAGAACACCACAGAATTATATCGATCCCCATTCCCAAAAATTGGAGCATTCTCACCAATACACTACCTACACTCCCTGTGGAGGCTCCCTTACACAGGCAGTGAGAGGAGACCAAGGACCCAAGCCCCCAGTGGCCGCGGGGTTGGGAAGCCAAGGTGTGACGCCAGGTGCGACATACAGACTCCTCTACGAATAAATCCATTCCTATCACATCTTTTGGCACGAACCAGTATGGCAACAAGCGCAATAATATTGATTCCATTTGTTTCGTCAGGACACATTGACCGGGTGATTACATTTGAGGTGTTGGTGGTTAAGGGGCAAGCTCGGGCAGATTGTGTGGACTGAAGCAGACGACCGGGTACAGCCCAGCAAGCAGGGTTCCAGCTGAGTGAGTCACCAATGAGGACGGCTTTTCGGCGCCGCATTGAAGTCCCAGTTACTCAAACTGGCTCGAAAATCCTGTAATCCACTTTTGGTTCACGTTCATGCAAATCTCCACACGGTGATGAATTTTCAGCAAGTTACATACGCAGAGAGAGAGAGAGACAGGAGAGAATTGAATAGGACACGGGATGAGGAGAAGACCGTGCCCTTGCTCCCACGTTTCCAACTGAGAAGTAGAGAGAGAGAGACGAGAAAAGGCAGAGAAAACCTCCACGTTGTACAATGCGTTACGCCGGGAAGTAAAAAAAGGAAGTGATTTAGATGGAGTGAAAAGTTTCGCACGTACGCCAATGTGACAAATGGAAAATCAAGTATTTGTTTTGAATTAAAAAATAATTTGTTGTTGAAAATTAATTTGTACATTTGAAGGATAAGTGCATGGGGCACGATTGGACAGGAGAGTGGGACGTCAAGGGCGGTTTGGGATATGAAGTCTACATTTTTTCGATCGAGAGAGCAAGACTTGGACGAGGAATTTGGAGGGGTAACGAAGTGTCCGTTATTTTGGACCAATAAAGTTGAACTAAGCAGCGGCGTATAAGAGTAAGGAGAACGATAGAAGAGAAAGAAGACGAGGAAGAGGAAGAAGAAGAAGGGAACGATTTAAGACGAGGAAGGGGGACCGAAGAATTGAAAAGAGTAAGAGGAAAGAGAAGGAAAGATGAAGAGAGAGGATTGAAAGGCGCTTGACCCCCCACTTCTTGCACATGTGTAACCCCACCTTCGAGGAAGCTCGGAGGAACGTTGGACACAAGGCAGAGGAAAGATGGAAGAAGAAGAGGATGGCAGAAGAACTGACAGAAAATGAAGAAGAAGCCCAATTTGAAAGGCTGGGGACCGTGTCGCAGAGCACTAGTGTCCTCCTCACTTTTACACACAATCCACGCAGGAAAGCGCACGGGACGTATTGAGACGGGACCAATGGCACACCCTACTGCAAGATGAGAAGGAACATATGAAGAAGGGGCCGATTGAAAGTGGCTGGGCCAACTGTCGACATCAGAGGCTTTAGTGTCCTTCCCTTCACACCATTCACCGGCGGGCACACGGCAGCACGGATGTAGTTGGGGACGAACACGACCACCATGCAGTGCTGCAGACCTGTCGCCAGCGGCTTTAGTGTCCTTTCCTCCTTAACACCATCACCGCGGAACAGAGAACGGAACGTTATTTGGAGACGACAGCACACCCACTGCAAGCTGAATGATGATGACGATTTGAATGGAACGGATAGAAGATTGCCGAGAGAGAAGAAGAGGGAGAAGCAGTGGTGAAGGGGGACGCATGTGCGGGCACCGTCTGACTCATCAGAGAACGGACGCGCCTGCACATCGGCCGGGAGCAGAGAAGGAGTAAAGGGGAACTGAACGGATGGACGTGGGATTACTCATAAGATGGTACAACACGGGAAAAAACAACGTTGGAGTGTTCAAAACACGAACATCTGGGGGGGGGGAGTACAGCTCTGGAAGAGTTCCTCGGCAGGGATTCTCACCATACCATAGGCTGAGGGGACGTTTTCATGCCTTTACTCACTTATTAATATTGATTCGCGACACTTGGATGAGCAGATTTGGTCTGTTGTTGGTCTCTCATAGTGCAGCGATTGAAATCGGCCAGTATGACGATCTGGTCGTTTTGGTAGTCACGTTTGATTCTGAATATCGCCAGCTTCAGTTTGACCCGAGCGATTTGATTCCTGTTTCTGGTTTTAGTTGCGATTGGAAAATCTGCCAGCACGATGCGTCTGTTTTGGTCGTGCTCTCCTCCCCCCCCCCGGCGCATTGAAGAACGCCACAGAAGAGCTGTTTCTGTTTTGGGTTCTTTAGTGCGATTGAAAGCCGCCACACTGAGATTTTGCTACGGTTTGTGGTAGTGGCGATGATGAAATCGACCAGAGATAATTCGATCCTACAAAACCCAATTTCAGGTTTTTGTATAATTAAATACTTACGATGTGTAAACAACTGTTGTATTTCTATCTTGTGTCTCTGATTCGCGCTCACTGAATGATGTGAGTCGGCTGTAACAATCGGAGTCTATTTAGTCAAACAGAGACCAAAGAAACACCGTACCCTTCTGAAAAGAGGCCGGTTAAATACATTCTTATCAATCGGTTTGTCAGCTTATTTTGGCATACATTAAAAACATAAATCCGCCAGTTCAGTGAATCAAGCCAACACACAAGAGTTAATTTCAATTGACGTGTCTATTACGTTTGCCTCAGTTTTAAAATACCACACGTCCAGATTTATGTAAAAAAAAATTCTCTCAGTGACAATTCGTTGTCTAGTTCTTCATTCTCTGAGATGACTCATTAGGTTTAGTTGTCTGGCCACCTGTTATAGGTAAAAGGAAACACGGTTGTCCGGTTGTGAGTTCCTCATCGTTATTATGGACGACGATACACAAAACACAAATTAATCTGAGGTTTCAAAACTCGCTGGAACTATTTTCTATTGTTCTGTTCAATTGTCAAATCTGAATTCCGATCTGGGGCGTGGGAGGCGGTAACGCGACAAGGGTGGAGGTGTGGAGGGGAGGGAGGGGGTGGATGGGGATGGATGCGGGGAGGGGGGGGGGGGCGGGATAGCGGGAGAGGGGCAGGGGCCACCTTTTGCAAGCACGGAGATTTCACTTCGAGTCTCACAAAACACTCAGCACAACTGTCATGATGGTAGCATGATGGGACACTGCTGCCAATTGACTTCACTCCGAGTAATTGTTTGTACGTAAGGACCTGAATATTTGCGCATGATAGTGTCGCACCCAGTTCTGTGTTGAAAAATGTGTCACTCGTCGTGTTGCCCTCTCATAAGGTGGTAAAGATTCATCTGATCACTTTACTGCCAGGAATGACATATCCCACCTCGAGGTGGGATGCAGAGGCATTGTGGCAGAGTCCATTATCCGTTTTCTGCGAGGACTGGACGCCAGGTCTCAGGAGGTCAGTAGAGTAGTGAGGTGAGGATGCTGCAAAGGGTGGCTGAATCCGCGTCCCTGTGGATCTGGCGGACAAGAACCTGACTGACCCACTATCCGATGCCCCCCGGTGGCCGATATGGCTGCTTGGGGCCGCCCCTGGCCGAGCTACTGGAGCAGGCCCCGAAAGCTCCACAGTCAGGGCTTCCAGCTGAGGGGGGCATCGAGCGGCTCCAGCCGTGTTAAGTTCATATCCACGCGCCAGTTAATTAATCTTGCGACTTTTTTTGTGCGAGTTATGTTGACGGTGTTAAAAACAGGCTGAGGGGGGTGAACATACAATGTTAACAGTAACGATAACCAAGAAGTCAAAATGTCGCAGCCTTCGTTTCCTCCTGTGGCCTCTGATCTTTATCTGCCTTCACACTATGGGACTTGAGCTCTGTGTTGGGAGCTACATGACTGAAGCGAGTGAAGCACCAATTTCCCACGAAGTGAAAACGAATCTTGAAATTTTAGAGGCAAGTAGTCCCCGTAAGGTTCACAACAGGATAATTGTCCTGTGTTGAAGCCGCTCAGACGAGCAGGAAATCACTCGATTGGCATGCATCAAAGGCAAGGAGGTGTGGGTCTCTGGGAGGGGAATCCCTTCCAACAGAAGCGGAAGTTGCTGCTGGTGATTGACTGAAGGGTCGTCCTGATTCAGTGTAAGTGTCCTGCAACGAGGTGTCTTTGTGTGGAGAAGGACTTCATCAAGCCCCACGTCATGACTACAAGGATGTGCTGCAAGAACCAAACGAATCTGAAACCATTATCGCTTTTTGTGTCACTTTCACTGCGTCTGTCTGCCTGTCTGTCCGTCCGACCGTTCGTCCGTCCGTCTACGTCTGTCCGTCTGTTTGTCTGTCTGTCTGTCTGTCTGTGTGTGTGAGTGTGTGTGCGTGTGTCTGTGTGTGTGTGTGTGTGTGTGTGTGTGTGTGTCTGTGTGTGTGTGTGTGTGTGTCTGTCTGTCTCATGATCTATCTGACGCACATACATACACTCACATACATACACATCTATCGCGTGATCACGCATGCACACACACGAGAGCGCGCGCGGCGCACGCACACACAGGCACACACACACACGCAGAGGCGTGCACACACACTGAGCCACAGACAGAGAGGCGCGCGCGCGCGCGCACACACACACACACACACACACACACACACACGCACGCAAACGCACACTCGCACAAATATACACATGCACAGTCGCTTGTTCGATGAATTTCCATCAATGGAAAAAACTTCTCATCGCGCTCACCTTCCTACTCGTTTTCACATTCTGAACAACGGAGGGCTCACTCACGTACACCCAGGTCCTCTAACCTTCTCGCCATCCATCCATACATCTATCCGTGGTTCTATTTTTAGTTGTCATGGTAGCCAAGACCATGATGAGGCTGACCACGTGACCATAAGAATGGTTGCCAATCCAACAGGAAGCAAATGGGGGATTCAATGACAGGGCAACATGGTCTCTATAGGGGTCTCTGCAGCGTCCATGCTGTCAAACCATAACAAGCGCCGGTTGCCCCCAATATGAGCTACAGCTGCAGTTGACTACTATCTGTCTCAATGGACTGACCATTGGAGAAAGGCCAGCCGTAAGGCTGTGTTTGAAATACCCCACTCTCAAGTGGCAGTCCCTCCCCACTAAGACTACACGAACGCAATGACACATCTGTGTAGTGTCTTTGATGAATGCTTTGGGCTAATGGGGAGTACAGGCAGCGGCTCAGTTTCCGCCTTGCCTTTTCAAGCTGTCCCGTCTGCATGTTTTCACTGAGCACTGTTCCAGTGGATACTGTGTGCCTCCAGTAGCTCCGGTCCGTGCTATCAACTCTGTATTGTCAGGGTCGATGCGCGCAAAGTTCTTGTTTCATATGGATAGAGAAACCACATTTCGTAACCCCCAGACCTACATCTCAATGTTAGAATTTCACTTCATAACTTCATCATGAAAGCGAGTTGTATCGAAGAAAGATCGAAGAAAATCAATAAACCGACTGCCCATTTGAAAGGGGATGTCGTATTGCAATCAAAAGGACGCAATGACAGCACATGTGGCAGTCGGTTATGGCCGCAATACGCTTGCTGCAAGGAGGTACAAAACTGCTAGATGTGACTTTGCCAATTTCTCTGCATTTGTAATATCCTTCCTCATTTATTTTGAATACTCATTACCATACTTCAGCTTGTACTGTTTGGTCATGAAGCTTTCGGAATCTTGTTCTCTAGCTCGTCAGGGGTGTCAGCCAACGCCTATGAGTGCAAATGGTGGGACTCTGCATATGAGTATTGCTGCATATATGAGTATTGCTGCATATGAGTATTGCTGCATATAAGTATTGACTACCATCTTGTGGAGGTTTACTTTCGGCCACATTAAAGAAGGTATACAATTTACAACAAATTGGTATCAAATAAGCTTTCCTGGTGTGGTATGCTCTGGTAGTCTTCAAAATACAGTGTCCTCTGAAAGCTTCTGTGGGCGCTTGGGGTCACCTGTGGCTGACATTCTAGAGCAGGCGCTGAATGTTCAGCAGCTACGGGCTCCACCTGATGAGGGGATACCGAGCGGCCCCAGGCTTATGTGCGCTCTGCTGCAATGCTCTTTGCAGACATATGGCTCTAAAATGACAAGAGGATAGGGAAGAGAGGCTTTGGTGTCTAAAAGGAGAGAAAATGTGTAGAGACTAGTGATACTGGGGCATCATCCTCGTCTCAGGATGCAGCCCCTGCAGCGGAGGCTGCCTCTGTTGGATAGGACTTTATAGTCATGGCCAAACCTGCACTGCAAATGCCCCTTCAGGTCACAAGTTCATTATCACTGATGACTGAATAACCGACTGTTTGACTGAATGACTAACTGACTAACTGACGACCGACCGACCGCTCGACCGACCGGCCGACCGGCCGATCGGCCGACCGGCCGACCGGCCGACTGACTGACTGACTAACTGACTGACTGACTGACTAGATGACTGACTGACACTGACTGGTCATCCTCGATCGGAAACGCCAAGTCAGAGAGGACAGAGGATGAAATCCTAATGCTGTTGCCGTAGCCTGCCCTGTGTGCGGTCGCCCCTACGCGTCAGAGTTTGGCCTGCTGTCCTACATGAGACGACGTTGACGTCATCTTTGCTGCGCGAAGTACTTCAATGATGATGATGATGATGGGCGTCCATTTATGGAAACTGGTAAACTCAACTTCCTATTCCTAATTACGGCTTTCGAAAGGTTTCTATTTTGCAAAGACAACAGCCGCCGCCATATGTGATACATGTTACTCCTGAGCAAAAGTTTTGCTTTTTGGAACCCAAGAATGCAATCGAATTTTCGTATGGAATTTTAAATCGTTCACAGCAAACTTTGAAGCCACTCGCACCGACAAGCATGACTGCTTGTTTTTCACTCCACGCCTCCATATTAACAAAGGTATTTTTCGACTTTTGCACCCTTTTTCATCTGATTAATGTTGGGTTATTCTCCAGCGCAAAGAACTTTTCACTCAGTCAGCTGGATGTGGGTGGACGAAAACACATCTTGTGACAAGAAACAGACGCATGTGTCGCTATTTACAAGGAACTTCTTGCACGTGCTGCGGTTTTTACCGGCTTCGTAATCAATCACGGCGTCCACTGCCTCCACGTGTGGGGGTTGAAAACTGGCGTCTTCCAAAATTGACGCAACGCAGATGGCGATCTCGAAACTTCTCAACTCCCCCCTGCTACAAGAGGTGAATTCCTCTATTGCGCGTGAGAAAGAGAAATGTCATCTGAACATTTCTTCCCGACAGATTAGAATGTTATACAGTGTAGCAAGTAACTGATAGCAAATCAAACGGTGACGGCCCTTCCTGTTTAGTGAGGGGCACACTCTGACAAGATTCTGCTTTGCTTCCGGATATTCAGCACGACTTGAAAAAGAAGAAGAAGAAGTAATGAGTCCAATAGTCAGATATCTTTTTGGTGTTGGGAGCTTTTCCATCTCTGAAAATTCAGAAAGTGCATAGAAAATCTTGGTTTGGTCTGCTTTCCAACGCAGTTGCAGACAATCTCAGATGCCTCAGATATGCAAAATCAAATGCTAGTTACATGAAGTCAGACGTGTGGCTTTCATTCGTTACAGCACTTGCATAACGACCAGTAAAAAAGATGGAGGAACTACCATCAGCTATTAGTGATGCCCGTACCAACCACCACCCTCTATCTTGGCGAGTAAATGTTATTCTCCATCTTTTTTACTGGTCGTTATGCAAGTGCTGTAACGAATGAAAGCCACACGTCTGACTTCATGTAACTAGCATTTGATTTTGCATATCTGAGGCATCTGAGATTGTCTGCAACTGCGTTGGAAAGCAGACCAAACCAAGATTTTCTATGCACTTTCTGAATTTTCAGAGATGGAAAAGCTCCCAACACCAAAAAGATATCTGACTATTGGACTCATTACTTCTTCTTCTTCTTTTTCAAGTCGTGCTGAATATCCGGAAGCAAAGCAGAATCTTGTCAGAGTGTGCCCCTCACTAAACAGGAAGGGCCGTCACCGTTTGATTTGCTATCAGTTACTTGCTACACTGTATAACATTCTAATCTGTCGGGAAGAAATGTTCAGATGACATTTCTCTTTCTCACGCGCAATAGAGGAATTCACCTCTTGTAGCAGGGGGGAGTTGAGAAGTTTCGAGATCGCCATCTGCGTTGCGTCAATTTTGGAAGACGCCAGTTTTCAACCCCCACACGTGGAGGCAGTGGACGCCGTGATTGATTACGAAGCCGGTAAAAACCGCAGCACGTGCAAGAAGTTCCTTGTAAATAGCGACACATGCGTCTGTTTCTTGTCACAAGATGTGTTTTCGTCCACCCACATCCAGCTGACTGAGTGAAAAGTTCTTTGCGCTGGAGAATAACCCAACATTAATCAGATGAAAAAGGGTGCAAAAGTCGAAAAATACCTTGTTAATATGGAGGCGTGGAGTGAAAAACAAGCAGTCATGCTTGTCGGTGCGAGTGGCTTCAAAGTTTGCTGTGAACGATTTAAAATTCCATACGAAAATTCGATTGCATTCTTGGGTTCCAAAAAGCAAAACTTTTGCTCAGGAGTAACATGTATCACATATGGCGGCGGCTGTTGTCTTTGCAAAATAGAAACCTTTCGAAAGCCGTAATTAGGAATAGGAAGTTGAGTTTACCAGTTTCCATAAATGGACGCCCATCATCATCATCATCATTGAAGTACTTCGCGCAGCAAAGATGACGTCAACGTCGTCTCATGTAGGACAGCAGGCCAAACTCTGACGCGTAGGGGCGACCGCACACAGGGCAGGCTACGGCAACAGCATTAGGATTTCATCCTCTGTCCTCTCTGACTTGGCGTTTCCGATCGAGGATGACCAGTCAGTGTCAGTCAGTCATCTAGTCAGTCAGTCAGTCAGTTAGTCAGTCAGTCAGTCGGCCGGTCGGCCGGTCGGCCGATCGGCCGGTCGGCCGGTCGGTCGAGCGGTCGGTCGGTCGTCAGTTAGTCAGTTAGTCATTCAGTCAAACAGTCGGTTATTCAGTCATCAGTGATAATGAACTTGTGACCTGAAGGGGCATTTGCAGTGCAGGTTTGGCCATGACTATAAAGTCCTATCCAACAGAGGCAGCCTCCGCTGCAGGGGCTGCATCCTGAGACGAGGATGATGCCCCAGTATCACTAGTCTCTACACATTTTCTCTCCTTTTAGACACCAAAGCCTCTCTTCCCTATCCTCTTGTCATTTTAGAGCCATATGTCTGCAAAGAGCATTGCAGCAGAGCGCACATAAGCCTGGGGCCGCTCGGTATCCCCTCATCAGGTGGAGCCCGTAGCTGCTGAACATTCAGCGCCTGCTCTAGAATGTCAGCCACAGGTGACCCCAAGCGCCCACAGAAGCTTTCAGAGGACACTGTATTTTGAAGACTACCAGAGCATACCACACCAGGAAAGCTTATTTGATACCAATTTGTTGTAAATTGTATACCTTCTTTAATGTGGCCGAAAGTAAACCTCCACAAGATGGTAGTCAATACTTATATGCAGCAATACTCATATGCAGCAATACTCATATATGCAGCAATACTCATATGCAGAGTCCCACCATTTGCACTCATAGGCGTTGGCTGACACCCCTGACGAGCTAGAGAACAAGATTCCGAAAGCTTCATGACCAAACAGTACAAGCTGAAGTATGGTAATGAGTATTCAAAATAAATGAGGAAGGATATTACAAATGCAGAGAAATGGCAAAGTCACATCTAGCAGTTTTGTACCTCCTTGCAGCAAGCGTATTGCGGCCATAACCGACTGCCACATGTGCTGTCATTGCGTCCTTTTGATTGCAATACGACATCCCCTTTCAAATGGGCAGTCGGTTTATTGATTTTCTTCGATCTTTCTTCGATACAACTCGCTTTCATGATGAAGTTATGAAGTGAAATTCTAACATTGAGATGTAGGTCTGGGGGTTACGAAATGTGGTTTCTCTATCCATATGAAACAAGAACTTTGCGCGCATCGACCCTGACAATACAGAGTTGATAGCACGGACCGGAGCTACTGGAGGCACACAGTATCCACTGGAACAGTGCTCAGTGAAAACATGCAGACGGGACAGCTTGAAAAGGCAAGGCGGAAACTGAGCCGCTGCCTGTACTCCCCATTAGCCCAAAGCATTCATCAAAGACACTACACAGATGTGTCATTGCGTTCGTGTAGTCTTAGTGGGGGAGGGACTGCCACTTGAGAGTGGGGTATTTCAAACACAGCCTTACGGCTGGCCTTTCTCCAATGGTCAGTCCATTGAGACAGATAGTAGTCAACTGCAGCTGTAGCTCATATTGGGGGCAACCGGCGCTTGTTATGGTTTGACAGCATGGACGCTGCAGAGACCCCTATAGAGACCATGTTGCCCTGTCATTGAATCCCCCATTTGCTTCCTGTTGGATTGGCAACCATTCTTATGGTCACGTGGTCAGCCTCATCATGGTCTTGGCTACCATGACAACTAAAAATAGAACCACGGATAGATGTATGGATGGATGGCGAGAAGGTTAGAGGACCTGGGTGTACGTGAGTGAGCCCTCCGTTGTTCAGAATGTGAAAACGAGTAGGAAGGTGAGCGCGATGAGAAGTTTTTTCCATTGATGGAAATTCATCGAACAAGCGACTGTGCATGTGTATATTTGTGCGAGTGTGCGTTTGCGTGCGTGTGTGTGTGTGTGTGTGTGTGTGTGTGTGTGTGTGTGCGCGCGCGCGCGCGCCTCTCTGTCTGTGGCTCAGTGTGTGTGCACGCCTCTGCGTGTGTGTGTGTGCCTGTGTGTGCGTGCGCCGCGCGCGCTCTCGTGTGTGTGCATGCGTGATCACGCGATAGATGTGTATGTATGTGAGTGTATGTATGTGCGTCAGATAGATCATGAGACAGACAGACACACACACACACACACACAGACACACACACACACACACACACACACACACACACACAGACACACGCACACACACTCACACACACAGACAGACAGACAGACAGACAAACAGACGGACAGAC
This sequence comes from Theodoxus fluviatilis, assembly GCA_034096865.1. Lineage (NCBI taxonomy): Eukaryota > Metazoa > Mollusca > Gastropoda > Cycloneritida > Neritidae > Theodoxus > Theodoxus fluviatilis. The sequence goes on from JAWQFJ010015836.1 coordinate 22,178, forward strand.
GTAGACGGACGGACGAACGGTCGGACGGACAGACAGGCAGACAGACGCAGTGAAAGTGACACAAAAAGCGATAATGGTTTCAGATTCGTTTGGTTCTTGCAGCACATCCTTGTAGTCATGACGTGGGGCTTGATGAAGTCCTTCTCCACACAAAGACACCTCGTTGCAGGACACTTACACTGAATCAGGACGACCCTTCAGTCAATCACCAGCAGCAACTTCCGCTTCTGTTGGAAGGGATTCCCCTCCCAGAGACCCACACCTCCTTGCCTTTGATGCATGCCAATCGAGTGATTTCCTGCTCGTCTGAGCGGCTTCAACACAGGACAATTATCCTGTTGTGAACCTTACGGGGACTACTTGCCTCTAAAATTTCAAGATTCGTTTTCACTTCGTGGGAAATTGGTGCTTCACTCGCTTCAGTCATGTAGCTCCCAACACAGAGCTCAAGTCCCATAGTGTGAAGGCAGATAAAGATCAGAGGCCACAGGAGGAAACGAAAGGCTGCGACATTCTGACTTCTTGGTTATAGTTACTGTTAACATTGTACGTTCATCCCCCTCAGCCTGTTTTTAACACCGTCGACATAACTCGCACAAAAAAGTTGCAAGATTAATTAACTGGCGCGTGGATATGAACTTAACACGGCTGGAGCCGCTCGATGCCCCCCTCAGCTGGAAGCCCTGACTGTGGAGCTTTCGGGGCCTGCTCCAGTAGCTCGGCCAGGGGCGGCCCCAAGCAGCCATATCGGCCACCGGGGGGCATCGGATAGTGGGTCAGTCAGGTTCTTGTCCGCCAGATCCACAGGGACGCGGATTCAGCCACCCTTTGCAGCATCCTCACCTCACTACTCTACTGACCTCCTGAGACCTGGCGTCCAGTCCTCGCAGAAAACGGATAATGGACTCTGCCACAATGCCTCTGCATCCCACCTCGAGGTGGGATATGTCATTCCTGGCAGTAAAGTGATCAGATGTCTTTACCACCTTAGAGGAAACACGACGATGACACATTCAACAAGACTGGTGCGACTATCATGCCAAATATTCAGTCAAGTCAAACAATTACTCAGAGTGAAGCATTGCACAGTGTCCCATCAGGCTACCTCAGCATTGTGCTGAGTTTTTGAGACGAAGTGAAATCTCCTGCTTGCAAAAGGTGCCTGCCCCTCCCCTCTCCCCCCTCCCCCCTCCTCCCCTCCACCCTCCTCCCCTCCACCCTCCACCCTCCTTCCCTCCCACCCCAGATTGAAATGAACAAGACGAAAATAGTTCAGCGGTTTAAACCTCAGATATGTTTTGTAAGTCGCCATATAACAAAACTCAACACCTTTTCCTTTACTTAACGGTGGCCGAAAACTAAACTATGAGGCTCTCAGAAAATGAAAACTGACAAGATTTTACTGAGAATTTTTTTTATAAATCTGGATGTGGTTTTAAAAAAGGCAAACGAATAACACGCAATTAAATAACTCTTTGTTGGCTGTCACGAACTGGGGTTTTGTTTTTATGTGCCAAATAAACTGCAAACAGATGTAAATGTATTTACCCCTTTTCAGAATGTAGCGTGTTCTTTCTCTGTTTACTATAAAATCCTATTTTACACACTCACATCATTCAGCTGCAATCAGACAAAGAAAAATAAACAGTTGTTAACAATGTAATTATTTAATTATACAAAACATGAATTGTTGTAGTTCAATTAATCTCTGGCGATTTCAATCGCACTACCAAAACAGACAAATCTCTGGCGATTTCAATCGCACTACCAAAACAGACAAATCTCTGGCGATTTCAATCGCACTACCAAAACAGACAAATCTCTGGCGATTTCAATCGCACTACCAAAACAGACAAATCTCTGGCGATTTCAATCGCACTACCAAAACAGACAAATCTCTGGCGATTTCAATCGCACTACCAAAACAGACAAATCTCTCTCCAAGTTCAGAACAATATAATAATAATAAAATGAAACGTCTTCACCTTGGTGGTGAGATCCTGCCGAGGATCTTCAGCTGTATCAATGTTCGTGTTGACACTCAACGTTTCATTGTCCATCTTAAAAATCCACTCCATCGTCAGTCTTTCTCCTTCTCCTCCTCCCGATGTAGTCGTCGTTCTCTGATGAGCTGAAGGTGCCGCCATCGTCCTTCCCCTCTTCTCCCTCTTCTTCTTCTTCTGCAATCTTCTTCTTCTTCAATCGTCTTCTTCATCTTGCAGTGGGTGTGCTGTCGTCTCCAATACGTCCGTCGCTTTCCGCGGTGATGGTGTAAAGGAGGAGGACACTAAAGCCTCTGGCGACAGGTCCAGCACTTCAGTGGGTGTGCTGTCGTCCCCAATACATCCGTCGCTTTCCGCGGTGATGGTGTAAAGGGGGAGGACACTAAAGCCTCTGGCGACAGTTCCAGCACTTCAATCGTCTTCTTCAATTGTCTTCTTCATCTTGCAGTGGGTGTGCTGTCGTCTCCAATACGTCCGTCGCTTTCTGCGGTGATGGTGTAAAGGAGGAGGACACTAAAGCCTCTGGCGACAGGTCCAGCACTTCAATCTTCTTCTTCATGCTGTCAGCTTCTTCTGCCATCCTCTTCTTCTTCATCTTTCTCTGCCTGTGGTCCAACGTCCTCGGCTTCCTCGAACCTTTCAAATCTCTCTCTTCATCTTCCTCTTCTTTCTCTTCCTCTTTTTCAATTCTCGTCTTCCTCTTCTTAAATCGTCTTCTTCTTCTTCCTCTTCCTCGTCTTCTTTCTCTTTCTTCTCCTCATCTTTCCGCCGCTGCTAGTTCAACTTGGTCAAATACGACCTCTCCCTCCAAATTCTCGTCCAAGTCTCTCTACTCGATCGAAAAACGTCATATCCAAAACCCCTTGACGTCACTCTCTCTCCAATCGCCAAACTTATCCTTCAATGTACAAATTAATTCAACAACAATTATTTTAATTCAAAAAAATAATTGATTTTCCATTTGTCACATTGGCGTACGTTCGAAACTTTTCACTCCATTATTAAACACTTCCTTTTTTTTACTCCCGGCGACGCATTACAACGTGAGGTTTCTCGCTTTCTCTCTCTCTCTCTCTCTCTCTCTCTCTCTCTCTCTCTCTCTCTCTCTCTCTCTCTGCTATTAAGCTGCTGAAAATCTCACCTGAGATTGCTGAAGGTGACCAAAAAGTGATTACAGGATTCGAAGCAGTGAGTACTTCATGCGGCCAGAGCCGCTCAGTGGTGACTCATCAGCTGGAACCCCTGGCTGCTGGGCTGTCGGGGTCTGCTCAGCCACAAGCAGGCCCGAGCTGCCCCGGAAGCCACCAACACCTCAAATTAGATCACCCCGGTCAATGTTCCTGACGAAACAAATGGAATCAATAGATTGGCTGTTGCATGTTCGTGCAATGATAGGAATGGATTTCGTAGAAGGATCTGTTGCCACCTCAACCTTGCTTCCCAAACCCGCGGCCACTGCTGTCTTGTCTCCTCTTCAGTGCTGTAAGGAGCCTCCAAGTTTTGGGAATGGGATCGATATAATCTGTGTTCTTGTCAACAACATTACAACTTTACAAAGTTCACAATACAATTTTCGAAATCCGTCCGTCTATTCCACCCCACAGCCCAACTTCAGCCCCCACCTCCCCAAGTATTTTGGAGTGGTGTTTCTGCTGCTGTTTGAAATCACTAGCTTTTTCGTAACACAGAAAATGGCTTTAATGTTGCTACTGTATACATAAGTCAACAAATTCTTGGCTTACTTCATTTTCTGGCGAGCGGATAGGCAAAAAAGCAAGCGAGAAAACTATGCGAGCGAGCGAGCGAACGAGGGAGAGAGAGAGAGAGAGAGAGAGAGAGAGAGAGAGAGAGAGAGAGAGAGAGAGAGAGAGAGAGAGAGAGAGAGAGAAGATGTTTCAATGATTGGCATAAAAAATTTCCACCCTAAGCATGTTCGTTTTGAAGATTAGTACTGGTACATGGTTAATGATCCCATTGTCTCATGACCACTAACAGAAAGCATACTTCTTACATTAAATGAGTAATACAAGTCGTAAACATTGTGTAACATCATCATCATCATTAATCATCAGTCATCCATCATCAATCATCCATCGTCCATCGTCCGTCCTTCGTCATTCATCCTTCATCAATCCTCCATCCTCCATCCTCCTCCTCCTCGTCCTCGTCCTCGTCCTCGTCCTCCTCCCTCCTCCTCTCCTCCTCCTTCTCTCCTCCCCTCCTCCTCACCTCCCCTCCTCCCCTCCTCCTCTCACCTCCTCCCCTACTCACCTCCTCCTCCCTCCATTCCTCTTCCTCCTCCTCCTCCTCCCCTCCTCTCCTCTCCTCCTCCCCTCTCTCCTCCTCCTTTCTCCTCCTCTCCTCCATCCTCCTCTCTCCTCCTCCTCCTCTTCCTCCTCCTCCGTCCTTTCTCTCCTCCTCCTCCTCTCTCCTCTTCCTCTCCATTCTCCTCCTCCTCTTCCTCCTCCTCCTCCTTCGCCTCCTCCATCTCCTCCTTCGCCTCTCCTCCTCCTCCTCCTCTCCTCCTTCCTCCTCCCTCCTCCTTCGCCTCCTCCTCCTTCCCTCCTTCTCCTCCTCCTCTCTTCCTCATCTCCTCTCCTCCTCCGTCTCCTCCGTCTCTCCTCCCTTGTTCCTCCTCTCTCCCTCCTTCCTCCTCTATCCTTCTCCTCTCCTCCTCTCCTCCTCCTCCTCCTCCTCTCCTCCTTCTCCTCCTGTACTCCTCCTCTCTCCGTCTCCTCCTCCATCTTCCTCTTCTTCTCTTCCTCCTTTCTTCTTCTCTTCCTCTTCCTCTCCTCTTCTTCTCCTCTCCTCCCTCCTCCTCCTTCCTCTCCTCCTCTCCTTCTCCTTCCTCTTCTTCTTTCTTCCTTTTCTTCTCCTTTCTTCCTTCTTCTTTCCTTCCTTCCTCCTCCCTACTCCTCCCTTCTCCTCCACCTCCTCCTTCTCCTCCCTGCCTGCCGTCTCCTCTCTCCTCCTCTATTCCTCCTCCTACTCTTCTGCCTACCTCCTCCTCATTATCATCATCGTTATAGCTGGCGGCTTCGGCGGCGGCGGCATTATAAGATGTTAAGTACATGTAGGTACAGACCTCACACACCTCGCCTCATGCCTGAGATCTTCAAACCCTCACCCTGTCTTGACACCTCCCTCAGCTCCTGGAGATCCGTGGTCCTCGTACACACACATGCATGCATACATACATACCTACATACGCAGGTACAGACAAACGGACCGACGGACGGACGGACGGACCGACGGACGGACGGACGGACGGACGGACAGACAGACGGACAGACAGATAGACGGACAGACTGACAGACGGACAGACGGACGGACGGACGGACGGACGGACGCACGGACGCACGGACGGACGGACAGACGCACGGACAGACATGCGCACAGCATCACTCAGATCTGAAACAGCAAGACTTCCGCCGTCGTTGGAGTGGATCAGTATCGGCACGATGGTTCCTGGTTTTGTACTCTAACAAGTTTGTACACGAATAAATGTGTACACTGGTAAATTGTAATCCAGTAATTGTGTATACTATTAAGTTTGTACAGTAGAAAGTCTGTACACTGATAAGTCTGTACACTAATGCACTGATGAGCTGTACACTAATAAGTGTGTACACTAATAAATCTGTACACTCATTAGTAGGCGTGCGCAGTCGTGGCGTTATCCGTGTTTACTGTACTGGGCCCACCAAGGCACCTGCGACGACGTAGCTATGTCAATTTTGGAAGGCGCCGCTCGCTTTGAGGAATCCGTCAAGGTAAGCGGATCTGATCCATGATTACTGATGTCCATCCTGCCACATGTCGGTAGCAAATGAATGTTAGATTCATGAATGAAGCATCAGAGTGTACACTTTGATATCAATATTAGGCGAATAGTCCATGCGGCCTTCCAAACAAAAGCTTCTTGGCTTCAATGATAGACAAGCTTCTCCAAAGTCGGTCTCACAGCACACGTGGTCATTGTATAGTCGCCAGAGAGTGTGAAGATATGACCTTGTACAGTCCGTCAGTTCGGACTGCCCAAGTCTCTCAAACTCATGCACTATGGCAAGTGATCCTTCTGTTTCAACAAGGACATTACAAGCGCGCAAACGCACATGCACGCGCGTAAACATGCACATAAACAGATACACGTACACACACGCACGCACGCACGCATGTATGCACATATAAACACACACACACGCACACACACAAACACACACACTTACATACAGACGTGCACGCATGCAAGCACGTAAGCACAGAAGCGCGCACACACACACACACGAATTTCTCATTGACTTCTACATCCGTCACATGCACTTTTTCAATAACTGGTCATATGCACACACACACACACACACACACACATACACACACACACACACACACACACACACACACACATACACACTAACATACACACAGATACACATATACATTCCGATAAACTCCTCCGTTAAGTGCCAGAGTTCAGTACGCTAGGTTAAGGAGTTGCAAAGACCTGGACAAAATATAATTCCAGAAACGTTTAAATACAGCTTCGGCGTCAGCGCGAATCTCTACGACAAAAATGTCATTGTGGGGTGACACTTGAATTCTTCCTTCGTTGCTGCCTAAATAGTATCCGCGTGGAGTGTGCTGACAACAGCAGCATTGGCAAAGTTGAAGCCAATATGGCGTGACAGAAATATCACTCTCGCGTCGAAGATCAGGCTCATAGACGTTATTCACGCAGCGGCCATTTTGAAATCGAAAACGAGACTAAGTCCGCAAATTTAATGGCGTCCAGCGTCTATGGCGAAACCGAAGGCTTCATCATCACATAGACACTGCTGTGTTCCTTATTGCGAGAACGATGATCGATATGACGAGAACTCCAGACTGTCCTTTTTCAAATTCCCCACAGACAAGAAGCAGAAGAAACTATGGATCTGGAAGATTCGGCGTGATCCTGGCAAAAAATTCAAGGCAACAAGAGCTTAGATTTAAGTCTTGTAAAAGCAAAAAAAAGGTTAAATCATCTAACACATTCAAGATCCTCATAAAAACACCATATTTGTCATATCTTTTCATCAACTCAACTACACTTCTTACGAAATAAAGTCATTTCTACAACTTGAGATACGAATAAAAGCGACAAGGCTTCAGATAGTGCCTCACGAGGAGCGCACATGTTTGTGATGTAAAACGTGACCTTCATTACAGTATTACACTACGAGTGATCTTATCCGATACCAGATGATGTTTTACCCCTCTGCTAAGATTATAATACAACTCATTCGAGTTTTACATGAAACATTTAGTTATCTCGATCGTCTGCTGGCGTAGTGGCTACGGTTCGATCGTGTTCGTCTGCTTGGTTCGTAGTGTTGATCATTATGAATGGTGTTTCTTGAAATAAGGTCAGTAAGCCGTTAATTTATAACGATAATATAACCATGGGCTGTCTTAATTTATCAAAGCTGTATGTTGATTGCGTCAATAGGTCGTGAAATACATTTTACAAATCCAAGCTTCGCGCACTTCTATTTATAGCTGACGCGCGGACCTCAGCGGCACCAGGATAGATTATAAATACATTGTTGTCCTCGAACCTGCCTGCTGTTGACATCGTGTACAATGCTAGTATTGTCTGATGCTATGAAATACGTTCACCAGTAAAAGGTCCAACACAAATATTCCTAAGGTTGTATGATTCTGAACATCTCATTTAAAGACCATGTCACGAATGATGAAGTCAGCAACAGAATCAGGAGAGCATTTGGACAGTACAAAGACCTGCTCTCAATCGTGAAAAGCAGAAAGCTGAAGTGGTACGGTCACGTGTCAAGAGGCAGTGGGCTGGCCAAGACCATCCTGCAAGGTACCGTACCAGGTGGGAGAAGGAGAGGCAGGCAGAGAAAGAGGTGAGAAGACAACATCAAAGAGTGGACAGGCTTGACCTTTGCTGACTCACAGCGAGCCACAGAGGATAGAGATCGATGGAGGAAGATTGTCCGAAAGTCATCAGTGGTGCCTCAACAACCCATTTCAGGGTTAAGAGACTGAACTGAACTGAACTGGAGTGTGCTGAAGTGGCCAGCTCTTCATCCTGGACTTTGACATTCTCAGAGAACCCGATTCGTTGGAGTGGTTGTTGGGAACACTTCCGATGAAGCGATCCCGGTCCATTAGCTGGTCTTGAGCACGAACTGCTGACAACTTGAGACAAACTCCGCATATTCTTTGGCTCTTGTACCACCTATAGGCAGTCTGACGTCACAGAAGATGAGTGATGCGCTACTCTCGTCGTCGCTGCTTCCCACACACAACGCACTGCCTGATACTCGGGCACGAACACAACCTTTCGTGTCTGGGTGTGCGTGCTGCAACGTGTGTTTTGTCGTGGAGAGAAGAACCGAACAAACCAAGTAGCGAGTAGGGAAGGGCAACAGCTATATATGTAAAGGACAAGTTGCAGTACAGTCTACTTGGCAGAAAAAAAGGAGTGGGAGCAGAGTGAGGGGTAAAGGGGAAAGGAGAGAGAGAGAGAGAGAGAGAGAGAGAGAGAGAGAGAGAGAGAGAGAGAGAGAGAGAGAGAGAGAGAGAGAGAGAGAAAGGGGGGGGGGACTCAAAATAGTATTTGACAAGTAATTAGTACGACATCCGGCTTGTAACGACCCAAAGTATGAATCGGCCCAAAGTATGAACCGGAAATCGTCGCAGAGTTATCTGCTCTTTTCATGGGTTTTGACGCTCCTGCACCTGTTCTTCGCATGGAATATATCCCGACAAACGACGCATTAGTTGCTTTACGAGTTTTCGTGTTTTTGGTTCATTTGTGTCGTTTAACACATAATGTAGCGTTCAAAACAGTTTTTTCCCGTGAAAAGCCGTCTCCCCTGCCGGAAATAATATGGGAGTCATCTCCCTGTAGTCTATTTGTAGTCTGGTTTTAAAAAACGCGACCGTTGACTGACTTGGCACGCCCGGGGAGTTATGCTAAGATCCGGCCGCGTTAATATATCTGCGTTTTGTGACAAACGTCTTGCTCGGCGGTACTGTACTCCATGCACCTTAACGGTCCGCGTGATTCGGGTGTAATCTTAAGCTAAACGACTTTCCGAATGTTTCCGACTTCGACCATTTCAGCAGCGTCAATAAACGTCGTTTAGCTTAAGATTACACCCGAATCACGCGGACCGTTAAGGTGCATGGAGTACAGTACCGCCGAGCAAGACGTTTGTCACAAAACGCAGATATATTAACGCGGCCGGATCTTAGCATAACTCCCCGGGCGTGCCAAGTCAGTCAGGCGGAGTGCCGGGTGCCGTCTCTTTTCAGAGTTGAAATTTCAGCACGTCCCGAGCAGATAACTCTGCGACGATTTCCGGTTCATACTTTGGGCCGGTTCATACTTTGGGTCGTTACACGGCTGGCCCTGTTTGTTGAGTTGCATGATGGACGTGCAAACAGTCTCCCTTGACGTCTCCTTGGGCAATTTTGGTGGAGTGATCGCACAGACGCGCACGCACACACACACACACACACACACGCACACACACTCACACATAAACACACACACACACACACACACACAAACACACACTCAAACACACACACACACATCTATACACCCCTGCACACTCACACTTACGCTCAGACATTTCTTCACACACACACACACACACAACACACACACACACACAACACACACACACACACACACACACAAAACACACTCACGTATGCGAGCAAGCATGCACGTACGCACACACGCACACACCAACACACAAACGAACGCAAGCTCACACACAAACACACAGGCACACACAAAATCATACATACACACTCACATACACTCAAACACACGCACTCATACAAACACACACATACTCGATCACTCTCACAAACTTACAACACACACACTCACTCACACAAACACATACACACATACTCGCTCACACACACACACACACACACACACACACACACACACACACACACACACACACACACACACACACTTATACATTCACTAGCGCACGCACGTACGTATGCGCGAACGCGCACGGATATGTACATGTACGCACATCAGCAGTCTGTGTCACATGCGGCTAAAGACAGCTATCCACTCCCAGAGTCACCGCTTCTGATTGGCCACTTCGTGTCACACGACTGTGATAGTTTCGTCTGCAACTCGTACTTACGTTATTCCTAATGGTCGCCGTAGTTTGATGTTTACTTCGTCCGCTGAACGCTGCCAAGACTAATGCGCGAATAAATGAAATTTGATGTTTTCTGTCGTCTAATGAACACGCGCGTATGAAGAAAATTTATGTTTTTGACACTGTGCAGGCTCTGTTTGCGTATTTACAATGTTATTTGTGTTGTATGTTGTAACAGTCGTGTCAGTGTTTACATTGTAAATTTATATATTTAGGTCATGATATCTAGTTTTCTTACAGTCTTAGTGTTTATTTGAATTTAATGTGGATTTTGTTATACCTGTATTGTCCTGAATTGTGGCCAGTTGAGAAAATAGAGAAGATACATAGAATCAATAAAATGCAACAAGGTAAACCAGAATCTCAGTAAAAGTTTTAGCCAAATTTATTTATTCATAACTTTTCAGGATTAATACAAATTTATATCAAAAACATCAATTCAATTTAATCGAGTCAATTAATCGAGTACATACATGTATGTAACATGTCCACCTGGTCAAAAATGTGTTGAGTGGAACGCAAGTCAGAAAAGTTACACTTGCAGTCTAAACAACAAAATGCATACAGTAGAACATAATAAATAATATTAAGTTGAAGGCACGGACTGACAGAATACCCGCGTTTCGCCGCTGGAAATACTAGAGCAGACGAAACTATCACAGTCACGTGACACGAAGTGGCCAATCAGAAGCGGTGACTCTGGGAGTGGATAGCTGTCTTTAGCCGAATGTCAGATGCTCTGTCATTTTACCGATTGTGTTTTATTGTAGGCCTATCTAGTGGTTACGTAACTTGTCCTGCTTGGAGAAAAAAAAGGTTTGCTGCATCGCTTCAACGCCAGATCTTTCCAAGGCACGCTACCCCATAACCTGAGTTTGGAAGTTCCCGGTCTGAGGATTTTCTAAAGACTCTGTCATTCGGATTGGGAATGATCGTAATCCGACACCAGTAATGGCAGGATGGACCACTTTGGCTTTTCCTCCTTCTTTCCTAAAGGCCTCCGCACACGAGGCAACCAAAGTCTCTTGCCACGTTGTTTGCGGCCGGTTGCTTGCCATGTGCCAGGCAATGCTGGAGACTGCAGCTCGCACACGCCGTCACTGTGATTTTTCATCTCTCGCCACGTTGCGAACACGTCGACCCGCGGACACGCGGTTCTGCGTGTGACCTGCATTTCAAAATTTTTAATATACGAGCTTTCACGACCTATGGATGCATTCAACATACAGCTTTGATAAATTAATGCTGTTCATGGCTTACATTTTCTTTGGATGGGGTTTCTAGTGTCCCCAAATTCAGCGTTTTCTGAGCGAAGCGAAGACGTCCGCCATTAAATGTGCAATAGCCGCGAGTACACGAGAACGAGGCTCTTGGTGGATTCACAGAGAGTGGCACGCCACTGCCCCCAAAACTAGAACAGGTTTAAACTCGAGCAACTCAGTTGCTGGTGGCGTAGAAAGTTGCTTGGAATGCCAGTTGCTTTCAACCGACATCGCACACGAAGCAATGTATGGCGAGCAAACGAGTTTCCCGAGTGGAGTTGCCTCGTGTGCGGAGGTCTTAAAGTGTTTCACCCTGAAGCCTTTTCTTAGAAATGATTGAGTCTTCACCTAATTATCAGAAACTCTTTTCTTCCCGCACTGCACTAGTCAATGTCATGATGACACTACGTTCTGGGAGAGGAAAGTACGGGGGAGGAGAGAGACAGAGACACTGAGAGACGGACCGACATAGACGGCGAGACTGAGGTCAAGCAACCAAAACAAGGAATTTACACGCTGACGATTTGCAGCCTTCGATCTTCGGAGTTGATTGAATTGTCACGTGCCTGCATCCTGTTTCATTGTCTGCCTCCCTTTATCTTGTCTTTCGTCTGCCACCTCCCACCCCTACCCCCCACGCCTCCACTAAAGACCTCTCCACCCCCCTCCCCACTCCCATCACCATTCGGCACTCTTCCTTTCTACACGAATCACCCCCATCCCACTCTCTGAACTGTTTTACATGGGCATGCAAGTACCCCCCCCCCCCCCCCCTTCCCGCGCTCGCACGGTGAGCGTGCACATGTCACACAAATGTACACTTGCACGTTCGTATTGCCATGCCCGCGTGGAACTTTACACTCACACACACACACACACACACACACACACACACACACACACACACACACACACATTCACGCACGCACATACCTACGCATACGTGCACGTCTTAACGCACCTACACACGTGCTTACATACACATACACCTACACAAACTTACCGACATACACATTCACACACACACATACAAACGCATACAAACGCACACAAACGCACACACACACACACACACACACACACAAACACAAACACTCACGCGCACACACACACACACACACACACACACACACACACACACACACACACTCAAACACACACACACACACACATACACACACTCGCACGCACGCACGCACACACACACAAACACGCATACACACACACGCACGCGCACACACGCACACGCGCGCGCGCGCACGCACGCACACACACACACACACACACGCACGCACACAGAGCAGGTGAATATCTTGCTGGCTACTTGTCACAGGTGGATGCAGGAGGTCAAATGCCGTGCTACGCTGTGTTACAAGAGGTGCTTTGCTGTGTGTCGCAGGTAGTACGTGTGTCACGTACAGATAGTGCTGTGTGTCACGTACAGATAGTGCTGTGTGTCACGTACAGATAGTGCTGTGTGTCACGTACAGATAGTGCTGTGTGTCACGTACAGATAGTGCTGTGTGTAACGTACAGATAGTGCTGTGTGTCACGTACAGATAGTGCTGTGTGTCACGTACAGATAGTGCTGTGTGTCACGTACAGATAGTGCTGTGTGTAACGTACAGATAGTGATGTGTGTCACGTACAGATAGTGCTGTGTGTCACGTACAGATAGTGCTGTGTCACGTACAAATATTGCTGTGTGTCACGTACAGATAGTGCTGTGTCACGTACAGATAGTGCTGTGTGTCACGTACAGATAGTGCTGTGTCACGTACAAATATTGCTGTGTGTCACGTACAGATAGTGCTGTGTGTCACGTACAGATAGTGCTGTGTGTCACGTACAGACAGTGCTGTGTCACGTACAAATACTGCTGTGTGTCACGTACAGATAGTGCTGTGTGTCACGTACAGATAGTGCTGTGTGTCACGCACAGATAGTGCTGTGCATGTGTGTCACGTACAGATAGTGCTGTGTGTCACGTACAGATAGTGCTGTGTGTCACGTACAGATAGTGCTGTGTGTCATGTACAGATAGTGCTGTGTGTCACGTACAGATAGTGCTGTGTGTCACGTACAGATAGTGCTGTGTGTCACAGGTAGAACACAAGATAGAGATGAGCACCGTGCTGTGGTTTGTGTAACGAATAGGAGCAAGAAAGATAAAAGCGGTTATGGGATTCATGTAACAGATGATTCTGTGTTGTGCATCATGGATAAAGCTGCGTAACAAGTAGACACAAGGAAAATGAACGCCGTGTTTTGGTGTTGATGTGTGTTACAGTGTTACAGGTAAACAGTAAGCAAGATCAGCACTGTGTTGCGCTGTGTGTCACGGGTTGTGTTATGTTACAGATAGACACAGGAAAGATGAACACCAGGTGTTGATGAGTGTTATGGGTGAACACAAGCAAGAACACGGTGCAGTGCCGTATGTTACAGTGATTATGTGCTGTGTTACAGGTAGACAGAAGAAAGACGAACACCACGTTGTGTGCGTGTTACAGTGAACACAAGCTAGATGAACACGGTGCTTTAATGGTAGAGCTGATACTGGGGGTGGTGCTGTGTTACAGGGAGACACAGGGAAGATGAACGCCTTGTTTTGATGCGTGTTACAGTGAACACAAGCAAGATGAACACCGTGCTGTGCTGGTGGTTGCTGATGCTGGGGGTGGTGCTGGAGGCCAGACAGCTGGGATTCCGAGAGCCTCAGACACCTGACCTGGGCTTCAGATCCAATCCCAGTGACCGCTACCAGACCTGGTCAGTGACCTCACCTTCTGCACTTCCCCGCCTCTCTTTTCACCCCACTCCCACCCACCCCACTCACCACCACAGTCACCACCCCACCCACAATACCACCCACCACCAAAGCCACCACCACTCTTCCCTACTACAACTCCACTACCCGTGTCAATTTCTCTTAGAATAACCCTGATGCAGTTTGATAGATTAGACCTCTTCTCTACGGTCCTTTCAGCTGTTCCTAGTTGATTTCATTACTCAGACAAGACGTCTACAAGATTACCCCAGTCAAGAAGCAACACATCCTGGGGCTGGGTGTCTACCAGAGTTGCCGGCTTTTGGGGTCATATCTTCTCATTAACAAGGCTAGATGGCTGTTCTTGCCTGTGAGGGATAAGGAGATAAATGATGCAAGCAAATGTTGGCACGCTCCTCCGCACCCTGGTTGCATGCTCCACAGCCAGTCTGTCCCATGCAAGCACTGCTTTGGTGAATGTTCAACTCCACAGA
>JAWQFJ010015838.1:2500-23347 GCA_034096865.1 Theodoxus fluviatilis
GTGGTAATAGTGGTGGCGGTAGAAGTGGCGGTGGTGGTGGTTGCGGTGGTAATGGTGGCAGTGAAAGTGGTGGCGGTGATAGTGGTGGCAGTGGTAGTGGTAGTGGCGGTGGTAGTGTAACGGTAGTGGTGCTTGTAGTAGTGGAGGTGGTAGTAGTGGTGGTAAGTGTGGTGGTGGTATTGGTGGTTGTAGTGGTGGTGGTTGTCGTCGTCGGTGCTTTTTTTCCAGGAAGTCACCCAAGGGTATTCTGCGTAACGTACAGTCAACACCGTAATAGACATGTCATGTAGTGCTAGTTACGTAGCGTTAAGTTACGGTAGAGAACGATACTTTTCACAGCGTCACGTTGCGTCATTTAACATGAAGTAACGCCATGACCCAACTGTCCATGTGCTCCAGACGATGACGCACTGTGCTGCAGGTCTGAGTGGATGAGGAAGCGTGGGCTGGGCAGTCAGGAGGTGCCTCTGGGCATGATGGTGGGGCTGGACAGAGGTCAATTCCCACGCTGGTCAGAGCTGTCTCGACCCCTGAACCCTAGCAAGCGCCAGCTGACCTCTGCCCCTGACCACTTCGGCCTCTACAGCAGGTGAGTTCCCGCATCCACGTGAAGCCTCTCTCCAGCCCAATGCCACCCCAAGCACACATAAACTCCATTAAAGCAGGGGTCTCACTCCAGCCCTTAGCCCATTTTAACCCACACCATCCCACTCTACGGCCAAATACCATACAACCTCCAGCCAAAGATCGTGTATCTTTGCTCCAGTCGTACCCCCAATCCAATATGTATGTACACGTATAATGTCCAATACCGTTCTTCTCTGCCCCTTGCCACCATCCCATACTGCCCGTATCCGCTTGCTAAGCCCCAACTAATCCAACTCACGTTTTCCTCCCAAGACTTAGAACAGAAAACAGGTTTGAGTGGGAAAAGTCGAAACCGATAGAACCTCATTGCTGGTGGCAAGGAACGGAATGAGAATGGCAGTTAGGAAGTAGGGGGAGGGGGAGGGATGGAAACGAGGGCAGGGGAGAGGGCTGGACAGTATAGCGATACAGGACGTCCATGCCGACACCCAAATATGTCCTTCTCCCTCAGCTACATGTATACATCGGTGTCTTGCTTTATGGGGACCTAACGGGCATTAGTTCCCTTCCCAATGTCTACATCCTATTGTGAGATCGGCTGGCCCCAAAATCTCCACAGCTGTGGATTCTACGTAAAGATGGGGATCTTGTACGGTGGCTGGTGTAAAGCAAGCGATCGTTGCACTTGATATTGGCAAATAGCCTGAAACTAGGAAATTTTAACTATGGAGTATCTGATAACCTCCACCAGAAGCTGACTCATCCAAAAGCACTTTGGACTTAATGCACCTGATTACAAGCATTGTTGTGGGAGCGCTTTGCGAGAACCAGTGTCGGTGGAATATCCTGATTGCATGTTGGAACACTGATCGTTGAAGCAGTGTTATTTTCCAGGAACTGAGCCGAGAGGTCAGTGTCATCTGACTTGTGAGTCTCGTTTGTGTTGTTCTGATAGGCTGTCCTGTTCCTACATTGTCAGGGCTTAGGTCTAAGGTCTTGAGGAAATTAGTTTTCCTGTGAACAAGCCAAAGCTGTCGCGCTAAGCTCTTCCCTTCGTGGGCGACCGTGGAGATGCTCTTGCTCAGACATAGGTAACGCCAGCTGGCTAATTAATCCCTTGGAAGCTTTTGCCTTCAGCAGCCAGACACCCCCAAATGCCTACCCCATCCCCCGACCCATCCACCCACCCCCAACCCCTGTCCTCTCCTATAAAGTCTACCACAAGCCAGTCACGCACCACCTCGACCTGAAGTCCGAAAGTTTGCCATCAAGAGAGCCATCAAGAGAGCCATCAGAGAGCCATCAAGAGAGCCATCAAGAGAGCCATCAAGAGAGCCATCAAGGGGAAACGAACGCTCGCCGTCAAGCCACAGCCAACGCTCGCCATAAAGACAGAGCCATATCACTTTTTCTGAATACAAACATCGGACTTGCTCATTTTAGTTGGCCCTTCTGTTCTCCAAACACACACTCACACACACACACCTGTAGCCCCCATACCCCCCACCCACACCCACCCCACTGACGTCTACCAAGCACTCCGGGTGTGAGATAGCTTGTCCGTGTTTATATTTGGGATCCAAAGGTTCACCAAAGAAGCAATATGAGTTTTGCGTGACAAGAAAGCCATGCACAACTTTCTGTAATGGTCAACTAAACGATCACACGAACAACACCATTGCGATGCATATGGACAGATTGGTGTTGCGTCAGCTTAGCTCCAATAGAACAGCTGCTCTCTGACGCCACAAATCTATTCTTTTCTCCGGGATGGGGTTGGGTAACAGGATTGGAAAGATAGTTGCGAGGAGCGGCCTGCAACAGGCGAGAATGGATCTCTGTCTAACTTGCAATGAAAGAGCATCCCAAAGGTAGAGTAGAGTTCTTCAAAAACCGATGTTTTACCATAGTACTCGTCAACTAATGTGGTTAACGCATTTTCTCACTGTAGCATCAAGCAGACCCATAGCATAGCGTAGAGAGAGCTGGCCCCAAACACATTTCATCCATCAATGACGCCGTTATTAAGACATCCCCCCAATGAGCTGGGTGACCTTGGAATGCTGTTTTCAAAGCCTGCTTAGTAGGCACGCAGCAAATGTGTGCCGTTGAAGGCGACGTTCATTCCGCACTTGGTTTGTACAGAAAAAAGAATATGCATATGTGTGTTGTTCAGTGTGTAGAAATGGAAATGCTTGTGCGAGAATGAATTCTCAAGCCCAAACACTTATATGTATTAAAGGGATCCGCGCATTCAATCGTCTTCTTGCCCTTACTCCATTGGAGCAAACATACTGCATAGTGTTGGCTTCAAAAGCCCAGCAATCAATGGATCTAATGATGAGAGAGTTATCGAGCAGCTCTGGCTCCATGAATGTGTGTTGTATTCATTCATTCCATTCAACACTTCTCGCAAATGGGTATCCATGTTGATAGTAAAGTTTCACACGAACCGGGTCCAGGAAAGGACGATGGTGGCCATTGTTAGCAATTACAGTTTATCACAGGTTATTCATGCGCGTGGGTGGGATTTTTTGGGTAGTTAAAAATCACCGTCTGGTTTTAGTCACCTGAGATGCTAACACACACACACACACACACACACACACACACACACACACACACACACACACACACACACAGAGAAACACAGACACAGACACAGACAGACAGACACACACACACAGACACTTTTTCCCGATACTTCCCCTCTCCCACCCACCACCACCACCACCACCACCACCCCACCCCCCAGTGGCCTCTTTGGCTGCTTAGGGCCATTCTGGCTGAGCTACTGGAGAAAGCTCCGAAAGCCCAGCAACCAGAGGTTCCAACATCGCAACATGATCAGATCATTCAGATCCTACCGTACGTTCTAACCAACCAGCAAGATCGAGTCTAACCCACGTGCAACAATAAAATAGTAAATTGACACATCTTAAAACATATCCCTTACTCGCTAGGTGCCTGTCATGCTTTGCCCATCTACTGCAGATACTTCACTAACGGCCTGCAAGACTGGCGCAGCACCTTCGATGGAGGCAACAAGTGACCTCCCGACTTGTCCCCGAAGTCACCGTCATGGTGGTGGGCAGTCACCACTTACATGGAACACTCAAAACGACGCTTGATCAGGACAGACATTTCCAGTCGCATTTTGCAGCAATAGTTAAGCATCTGTCCCGTCTTTGAATTTTTTCTGGAGATAATTATTAGCAGTCACTGTCGTTCACATTTTCCTCAGTTCATTAGTGTCTTTTTTCATTTCCCATTTGCATTTCCTTCATTTTCGTCTTATCATCTCTCCTGTTGTCTTTTTTCTACTTCAGTGATTTGTCTCAAAGTTTGTGATTTTAAAAATTATGATTATAGAGAAATGGCGTCTTGTTGATTGTTTCCTGTCAGTCGTTTCATGAAACTTTGATTAACTATCGGGTAGGTTGCTGTGCCGTTTGTGTAGATGCACAATAAACCAGCATACACACATCTGTGAAGTACCTTTGTCCTTGTGAACGGATGCTGTGTTGGAGACAGTGACAGATGGACGGACGGACGGATGAACAAATATGCATGCATGCATACACACAGAGACAGACTCACACATATCGAGGAATGCTAAGGGAAACAGAATCAAAGACAAATGCTATAAAAGGTTGGCAGCTTATCTCGCAGTCACCAAGAAGTAGTAACTTCCATTTTTCAACAGCTCCACATCTCAACTGCCGAGTCATGATAAAATGACGGTCAACACAAACAGACAAGTCAGGAACACTTTGTAATCAACAACTTCATGTTTAATCAACTTCTGCAATAGTATTGAGCGGACTCCAACAGTGCACTGTCACCTACCTTGACGACAGCACAATACTCTACACGTATGTTCCCTTTATTAACCGAGACCTTTGGCTATTGAATCTTGCACAAATAAGGACATCGGTTACAAGAAAATTACCCATTGCCAACATATACATGTATTCAACACAAACGTTTATGGTTACAATTTAGTATGCAACGCAATGGGAGAAAACGCCCTCCAACACAACATTCACATGTGCCTTCCATGTGGCCCCTAACAAAATGACTGTCAGTGAAGCATTCCTCAGCTCTCTGCCATTCTCCAATAGAAGCACGTTCAACATGGACAGGCTGTACTTTGATTATCGCTACTTTAACCCATCTCAGCCTCAAGTTCTACGATTAATCAGGGTCGTTTGAGTGCATTTCTGTTCTTTGGAAAATATTCGGTGTGTATTTTGATCAAGCTAATCAAGGGAGGGTACTCGAAACCGAAACAATATGCTTTTGAATCATTTCCCTTGCATGCCTGAAGGCACAAACCAAGGTAGTTCAACTTCCTACTCACAGTGAGAGAGAGACACACACAGAGACAGAGAGAGAGAGAGAGAGAGAGAGAGAGAGAGACAGAGAGAGAGACACAGAGAGAGAGAGAGGGAGAGAGAGAGAGAGAGAGAGAGAGAGAGAGAGAGAGAGAGAGAGAGAGAGAGAGAGAGAGATGCAAACATGGGTTAAATGACCGCAAGCATACGAAAGCAATCGTGGACACCACGAGCGCAATAATCGTCACAAAGTCTGACATTTAACATGCTTAGGTAAAGATAATAATCCACAATTCACACGCAGTAAAAAGATAAAGAAAAACTTTTAAATCATAAATAATATGTTAAACCACTTTTCACTATTTCAAAATGATTTCGCCCTGTAGATGTTGCCTGGATTTACAATAAAACTCTAACGTCAGCAGCTTGTCACCCCACCCTGAAACCGGACATTCATGTTCGCATGATGTGAAAATAATCGATAAGTTGTTCACTGATAATCTTTACACACTTCATGATTAAATTTGTTCATAATGCAATCACCCCTGTTCATGTTATGTAGGTTCAGAGTTCAACCCTATACATCACCAGCTTGTCATCCCGCCCTTGAATCTATGACTTGTAGGGCAGAGGGCCTCTAGTTCAAAGTCCAAGTACCCTGCGTCACAGTGGGTTCATAATAAGACAGACGGTCCATGATGCACTAGAATCGCTCCGACAAGGCCCACAAGCCAACTGAAGCAATCATGGTGACGTACATAGTGGGCTTCAACCGGGTTGGTTGGTTTGAGGGACCTTCGTGTCAGTTCTAATCCCACGACCCTCATTTTGCATGGAGCAACTCGCTCATCAGCTGCTCAATAAACACGTCGCCGTGTTCATGTCCAGACCAAACTACAAAATCACGTGTTGCAACCAACCGATATTCGTGACTGAGGGATACAAAATAATTGACTCAAACAAACCCCAACATAAACAAAGCTAAGTTTACGTACATATTCGTGGCTGCATTATAACGTAGAATTGAAAATATGTACAGTGTGCACTGCCTTGAGCCTCTTCTTCCATGCAACAGCAACTGTGCTCTGGCGGTGGTCCTATTAGTTTCCACTCATGCAGCACTGTGTACTGCTGGCAGAATGATGGATGGATGGATGGATGGTGTTTTATTGGCATATCATCCTTTGTAGGCTATGTAAGGCCATTAAGCACGAATATCACTGGAACAGTTTTAGAGTAAACGCAGTCACAGTGTCCATAGTTAATCGCCTCTTACGAATCGCGTAGGGAAACGCGGTGGGTCAATTCTTACCCCGAACCTGCTGGCAGGAGGACTCATTGAGCATTCTCTGGCACAACAGGCCTTGAGATTCCTTTGGACGTGAATGGAACACATACATGAATGAAGAGGTCTGCAAACTGTTGGAGATCATGGCTGTTGAACATTTGTGGCAGTGAAAATACACTTACTATAACAAGCTATTTGAAATTATTACGTGTTAGCTGTCTTTATTTTGTATAAGTAAAGACAAGATGTAACGGTAGTGAAGAATCTCGGGGTGGGTGAGTGGAGGTGAGGTACTCGGAAAGAATATGGGAAGAGTGAGAGTGTGCGTACGTAGAGTGTGTGTGTGTGTGTGTGTGTGTGTGTGTGTGTCTGTGCTGCTCTCACAAACAGCGCTCAAATGCGGAAAGGATCGTAAAAAAGCTCTCAGGCCATTATTCAAGGGGACTGCTCGAGGATGGAGGAGGGCGGGGGGGGGGGTGGGGGGGGGGGAGGGGGGGGGGAAGAGGTGGTGGTTAATTAAAGTAGACTGATTTCTTTCCAGCACACCGTAAAGCGATCAGAGCAAGTTAGAGAATGGTACCATTCCACTCGGCAGTCTTGGACGTCTTCTGGTACAGGTAGCAACAGTGCTGGCAGCAGACCTGCTCTTCCTCCCATTTCTTAGTCTCAGACCGAGGGAAGGGAAACTCTGATGCCAGCACTACGTCAACTGGGTCAAAAGAAGACAGCATAGAGAACAACACCGGTGGACCAAGTAGAGGACCTAAGAGATGGGCTGAATGGAGAACATAGGGTAAAATAAAGAGCGTCAGTCCCTTGTATAACAACCCCGAGAGAAACAAGGATAGCAGCTGCTTCAATGAAAATATATCAGACACTAACACAACGCACACGTGCATTTCCGACACCAGTAAAATAAAGAATAGATTATTTCAGCAAACATTCATTCGTTTCAACCTCACTCTTGGAGATTAAAAAATCGTTCAAGCAAGCGAGCAAGAAAGTAATTGACCAACTAAAACCATTCCAGCCAATAGAGAGTCTGATCATTCAAGAATAGAGGACGCGCGTTGTCTGACTATCCGTCTTTCTGCCACAGAAAAACATCACACAATGAGAAACAAACAACTTACGGAGACGAATGCAGACACTTCATCGTGATTTCTTTGCAAGCAACAACAAAAAAATCAAGCAAATATATTTCTAAGTGGCGAGAGGGGGAGAAAACAGCGAGAGAAACAAGAGCCCAGGGAGTTACGGAGCGGAGCTAAAAGAGAGAGGAGTCCGCGGGAAAGAAGGGCTGTCACGTCCCGCACGATAAAGACAAATGGAAGAAAAAGCCACTTGTAACAATCGCACAGGGAACGCAAGAAATGTTTCATCACAAAATGGGTCGGGAGTTCACTTTCGGTCATGTGCATGGCTATTTCCAGTTCGATAGATGTACTTCTATGTTCTCTTCGATGGAGAAAAACGTTTTCAAATCAGCAAGTTTGAGCCATTTATATGTTCTTAATAAATGTCTATGCTTTCTTCAATGGTGAAAATCGTTTTTAAAAGGGCCAAGATTAAACACTTCACAGAAAGATCGAGCCAGACGAATTGGTGAATTTTCTGTTTGATTGGTATATGTTTGTACTGATGTTTCATGAGGCTGGATACAGAGTGTGGTGACCAGTTTGTCGTGCGCGGGTTGTGCTTGATCTACCAGATTGGTATAAAACCAATGCACATTTAAATCTGAATATCTGAGCCTGATCTGAGGCTCCTTGTTGCCACTTCAGCTACTTGGGGCAGATGATGTCTGAGCTGCAGGCTTTGCTCATATGTATCATTGAAGCAGTTTTAACTTTTAACAATAATCCCCAATACTGTGTCCAACACCCAATAACCTTTATTCGCCTTTACTTCGAAGGCAGTCCAGTGGATGTCTGATTTATGACTACTCGAAGGGTCACAAACAGAAAAAGAACGTGTAAGAGGTGGTTGGAGGTAAAGTGGAGTAGAAGGAAGATGGGCAGAAAACGAAGAGTCATTACGAATGGAGGAGAGAGGAGGGAGGGAGGGTTAGAGAGATGGATGATACAGGGAGTAACAGAGACAGAGAAGAGGAAAGACTAAAACAAGCAGCTAGGGAGCTTAAGAGACGGTCGGACGGACGGACGGACAGACAGACAGATAGATGGACAGATAAGCAGACAGATGGAAAGACAGAAAGACAGACAGACACACACACATTCTAACACACAGAGACAGAGACACACAGAGAGAGAGAGAGAGAGAGAGAGAGAGAGAGAGAGAGAGAGAAAGAGAGAGAGAGAAAGAAAGAGAGAGAGAAACAGAGAGACAAAGAGAGACACAGAGAGAGAGACAGAGAGAGAACAGACAGACAAACAGACACACACACACACACTCACACACACACACAGACACACACACAGGCACACACACAGACACAGACACACAGACACAGACAGACAGACACACAGACAGACACACAGACAGACAGACAGACAGACAGACAGACAGACAGACAGACAGACAGACAGACAGACAGACAGACAGACAGACAGACAAGCAGGCAGACACACAGACAGACAGACAGACAGACAGACAGACAGACAGACAGACACACAGACAGACAGACAGACAGACACACACACAGACACACACACAGACACACACACAGACACACACACAGACACACACACAGACACACACACAGACACACACACAGACAGATACACAGACACATACACACACACACACAGACACACACACACACAAAATGACACACACACAAAATGACACACAGACACAATGACACACAGACAGACAGACAGATAGACAGATAGTCCTCTCTTTTCCCCTCCGGCCGTGTTGTTTTTTTTTTTTTTTGTTTTTTTTTTTCATTATTTTTTTTTTTTCTTCTCGGCCGGTGGGGAAAAGAGAGGACTATCTGTCTATCCTGGCTGTCTGTCTGTGTGTCATTGTGTCTGTGTGTCATTTTGTGTGTGTGTCATTTTGTGTGTGTGTGTGTCTGTGTGTGTGTGTGTATGTGTCTGTGTATCTGTCTGTGTGTGTGTCTGTGTGTGTGTCTGTGTGTGTGTCTGTGTGTGTGTCTGTGTGTGTGTCTGTGTGTGTGTCTGTGTGTGTGTCTGTCTGTCTGTCTGTCTGTGTGTCTGTCTGTCTGTCTGTCTGTCTGTCTGTCTGTCTGTCTGTGTGTCTGCCTGCTTGTCTGTCTGTCTGTCTGTCTGTCTGTCTGTCTGTCTGTCTGTCTGTCTGTCTGTCTGTCTGTCTGTCTGTCTGTCTGTGTGTCTGTCTGTGTGTCTGTCTGTCTGTGTCTGTGTGTCTGTGTCTGTGTGTGTGCCTGTGTGTGTGTCTGTGTGTGTGTGTGAGTGTGTGTGTGTGTGTCTGTTTGTCTGTCTGTTCTCTCTCTGTCTCTCTCTCTGTGTCTCTCTTTGTCTCTCTGTTTCTCTCTCTCTTTCTTTCTCTCTCTCTCTTTCTCTCTCTCTCTCTCTCTCTCTCTCTCTCTCTCTCTCTCTCTCTGTGTGTCTCTGTCTCTGTGTGTTAGAATGTGTGTGTGTCTGTCTGTCTTTCTGTCTTTCCATCTGTCTGCTTATCTGTCCATCTATCTGTCTGTCTGTCCGTCCGTCCGTCCGACCGTCTCTTAAGCTCCCTAGCTGCTTGTTTTAGTCTTTCCTCTTCTCTGTCTCTGTTACTCCCTGTATCATCCATCTCTCTAACCCTCCCTCCCTCCTCTCTCCTCCATTCGTAATGACTCTTCGTTTTCTGCCCATCTTCCTTCTACTCCACTTTACCTCCAACCACCTCTTACACGTTCTTTTTCTGTTTGTGACCCTTCGAGTAGTCATAAATCAGACATCCACTGGACTGCCTTCGAAGTAAAGGCGAATAAAGGTTATTGGGTGTTGGACACAGTATTGGGGATTATTGTTAAAAGTTAAAACTGCTTCAATGATACATATGAGCAAAGCCTGCAGCTCAGACATCATCTGCCCCAAGTAGCTGAAGTGGCAACAAGGAGCCTCAGATCAGGCTCAGATATTCAGATTTAAATGTGCATTGGTTTTATACCAATCTGGTAGATCAAGCACAACCCGCGCACGACAAACTGGTCACCACACTCTGTATCCAGCCTCATGAAACATCAGTACAAACATATACCAATCAAACAGAAAATTCACCAATTCGTCTGGCTCGATCTTTCTGTGAAGTGTTTAATCTTGGCCCTTTTAAAAACGATTTTCACCATTGAAGAAAGCATAGACATTTATTAAGAACATATAAATGGCTCAAACTTGCTGATTTGAAAACGTTTTTCTCCATCGAAGAGAACATAGAAGTACATCTATCGAACTGGAAATAGCCATGCACATGACCGAAAGTGAACTCCCGACCCATTTTGTGATGAAACATTTCTTGCGTTCCCTGTGCGATTGTTACAAGTGGCTTTTTCTTCCATTTGTCTTTATCGTGCGGGACGTGACAGCCCTTCTTTCCCGCGGACTCCTCTCTCTTTTAGCTCCGCTCCGTAACTCCCTGGGCTCTTGTTTCTCTCGCTGTTTTCTCCCCCTCTCGCCACTTAGAAATATATTTGCTTGATTTTTTTGTTGTTGCTTGCAAAGAAATCACGATGAAGTGTCTGCATTCGTCTCCGTAAGTTGTTTGTTTCTCATTGTGTGATGTTTTTCTGTGGCAGAAAGACGGATAGTCAGACAACGCGCGTCCTCTATTCTTGAATGATCAGACTCTCTATTGGCTGGAATGGTTTTAGTTGGTCAATTACTTTCTTGCTCGCTTGCTTGAACGATTTTTTAATCTCCAAGAGTGAGGTTGAAACGAATGAATGTTTGCTGAAATAATCTATTCTTTATTTTACTGGTGTCGGAAATGCACGTGTGCGTTGTGTTAGTGTCTGATATATTTTCATTGAAGCAGCTGCTATCCTTGTTTCTCTCGGGGTTGTTATACAAGGGACTGACGCTCTTTATTTTACCCTATGTTCTCCATTCAGCCCATCTCTTAGGTCCTCTACTTGGTCCACCGGTGTTGTTCTCTATGCTGTCTTCTTTTGACCCAGTTGACGTAGTGCTGGCATCAGAGTTTCCCTTCCCTCGGTCTGAGACTAAGAAATGGGAGGAAGAGCAGGTCTGCTGCCAGCACTGTTGCTACCTGTACCAGAAGACGTCCAAGACTGCCGAGTGGAATGGTACCATTCTCTAACTTGCTCTGATCGCTTTACGGTGTGCTGGAAAGAAATCAGTCTACTTTAATTAACCACCACCTCTTCCCCCCCCCCTCCCCCCCCCCCCCCCCCCCCCCGCCCTCCTCCATCCTCGAGCAGTCCCCTTGAATAATGGCCTGAGAGCTTTTTTACGATCCTTTCAGCATTTGAGCGCTGTTTGTGAGAGCAGCACAGACACACACACACACACACACACACACACACACACTCTACGTACGCACACTCTCACTCTTCCCATATTCTTTCCGAGTACCTCACCTCCACTCACCCACCCCGAGATTCTTCACTACCGTTACATCTTGTCTTTACTTATACAAAATAAAGACAGCTAACACGTAATAATTTCAAATAGCTTGTTATAGTAAGTGTATTTTCACTGCCACAAATGTTCAACAGCCATGATCTCCAACAGTTTGCAGACCTCTTCATTCATGTATGTGTTCCATTCACGTCCAAAGGAATCTCAAGGCCTGTTGTGCCAGAGAATGCTCAATGAGTCCTCCTGCCAGCAGGTTCGGGGTAAGAATTGACCCACCGCGTTTCCCTACGCGATTCGTAAGAGGCGATTTAACTATGGACACTGTGACTGCGTTTACTCTAAAACTGTTCCAGTGATATTCGTGCTTAATGGCCTTACATAGCCTACAAAGGATGATATGCCAATAAAACACCATCCATCCATCCATCCATCATTCTGCCAGCAGTACACAGTGCTGCATGAGTGGAAACTAATAGGACCACCGCCAGAGCACAGTTGCTGTTGCATGGAAGAAGAGGCTCAAGGCAGTGCACACTGTACATATTTTCAATTCTACGTTATAATGCAGCCACGAATATGTACGTAAACTTAGCTTTGTTTTATGTTGGGTTTGTTTGAGTCAATTATTTTGTATCCCTCAGTCACGAATATCGGTTGGTTGCAACACGTGATTTTGTAGTTTGGTCTGGACATGAACACGGCGACGTGTTTATTGAGCAGCTGATGAGCGAGTTGCTCCATGCAAAATGAGGGTCGTGGGATTAGAACTGACACGAAGGTCCCTCAAACCAACCAACCCGGTTGAAGCCCACTATGTACGTCACCATGATTGCTTCAGTTGGCTTGTGGGCCTTGTCGGAGCGATTCTAGTGCATCATGGACCGTCTGTCTTATTATGAACCCACTGTGACGCAGGGTACTTGGACTTTGAACTAGAGGCCCTCTGCCCTACAAGTCATAGATTCAAGGGCGGGATGACAAGCTGGTGATGTATAGGGTTGAACTCTGAACCTACATAACATGAACAGGGTGAATGCATTATGAACAAATTTAATCATGAAGTGTGTAAAGATTATCAGTGAACAACTTATCGATTATTTTCACATCATGCGAACATGAATGTCCGGTTTCAGGGTGGGGTGACAAGCTGCTGACGTTAGAGTTTTATTGTAAATCCAGGCAACATCTACAGGGCGAAATCATTTTGAAATAGTGAAAAGTGGTTTAACATATTATTTATGATTTAAAAGTTTTTCTTTATCTTTTTACTGCGTGTGAATTGTGGATTATTATCTTTACCTAAGCATGTTAAATGTCAGACTTTGTGACGATTATTGCGCTCGTGGTGTCCACGATTGCTTTCGTATGCTTGCGGTCATTTAACCCATGTTTGCATCTCTCTCTCTCTCTCTCTCTCTCTCTCTCTCTCTCTCTCTCTCTCTCTCTCTCTCTCTCTCTCCCTCTCTCTCTCTCTGTGTCTCTCTCTCTGTCTCTCTGTCTCTCTCTCTCTCTCTCTGTCTCTGTGTGTGTCTCTCTCTCACTGTGAGTAGGAAGTTGAACTACCTTGGTTTGTGCCTTCAGGCATGCAAGGGAAATGATTCAAAAGCATATTGTTTCGGTTTCGAGTACCCTCCCTTGATTAGCTTGATCAAAATACACACCGAATATTTTCCAAAGAACAGAAATGCACTCAAACGACCCTGATTAATCGTAGAACTTGAGGCTGAGATGGGTTAAAGTAGCGATAATCAAAGTACAGCCTGTCCATGTTGAACGTGCTTCTATTGGAGAATGGCAGAGAGCTGAGGAATGCTTCACTGACAGTCATTTTGTTAGGGGCCACATGGAAGGCACATGTGAATGCTGTGTTGGAGGGCGTTTTCTCCCATTGCGTTGCATACTAAATTGTAACCATAAACGTTTGTGTTGAATACATGTATATGTTGGCAATGGGTAATTTTCTTGTAACCGATGTCCTTATTTGTGCAGATTCATTAGCCAAAGGTCTCGGTTAATAAAGGGAACATACGTGTAGAGTATTGTGCTGTCGTCAAGGTAGGTGACAGTGCACTGTTGGAGTCCGCTCAATACTATTGCAGAAGTTGATTAAACATGAAGTTGTTGATTACAAAGTGTTCCTGACTTGTCTGTTTGTGTTGACCGTCATTTTATCATGACTCGGCAGTTGAGATGTGGAGCTGTTGAAAAATGGAAGTTACTACTTCTTGGTGACTGCGAGATAAGCTGCCAACCTTTTATAGCATTTGTCTTTGATTCTGTTTCCCTTAGCATTCCTCGATATGTGTGAGTCTGTCTCTGTGTGTATGCATGCATGCATATTTGTTCATCCGTCCGTCCGTCCATCTGTCACTGTCTCCAACACAGCATCCGTTCACAAGGACAAAGGTACTTCACAGATGTGTGTATGCTGGTTTATTGTGCATCTACACAAACGGCACAGCAACCTACCCGATAGTTAATCAAAGTTTCATGAAACGACTGACAGGAAACAATCAACAAGACGCCATTTCTCTATAATCATAATTTTTAAAATCACAAACTTTGAGACAAATCACTGAAGTAGAAAAAAGACAACAGGAGAGATGATAAGACGAAAATGAAGGAAATGCAAATGGGAAATGAAAAAAGACACTAATGAACTGAGGAAAATGTGAACGACAGTGACTGCTAATAATTATCTCCAGAAAAAATTCAAAGACGGGACAGATGCTTAACTATTGCTGCAAAATGCGACTGGAAATGTCTGTCCTGATCAAGCGTCGTTTTGAGTGTTCCATGTAAGTGGTGACTGCCCACCACCATGACGGTGACTTCGGGGACAAGTCGGGAGGTCACTTGTTGCCTCCATCGAAGGTGCTGCGCCAGTCTTGCAGGCCGTTAGTGAAGTATCTGCAGTAGATGGGCAAAGCATGACAGGCACCTAGCGAGTAAGGGATATGTTTTAAGATGTGTCAATTTACTATTTTATTGTTGCACGTGGTTAGACTCGATCTTGCTGGTTGGTTAGAACGTACGGTAGGATCTGAATGATCTGATCGTGTTGCGATGTTGGAACCTCTGGTTGCTGGGCTTTCGGGCTTTCTCCAGTAGCTCAGCCAGAATGGCCCTAAGCAGCCAAAGAGGCCACTGGGGGGTGGGGTGGTGGTGGTGGTGGTGGTAGTGGGTGGGAGAGGGGAAGTATCGGGAAAAAGTGTCTGTGTGTGTGTGTCTGTCTGTCTGTGTCTGTGTCTGTGTTTCTCTGTGTGTGTGTGTGTGTGTGTGTGTGTGTGTGTGTGTGTGTGTGTGTGTTAGCATCTCAGGTGACTAAAACCAGACGGTGATTTTTAACTACCCAAAAAATCCCACCCACGCGCATGAATAACCTGTGATAAACTGTAATTGCTAACAATGGCCACCATCGTCCTTTCCTGGACCCGGTTCGTGTGAAACTTTACTATCAACATGGATACCCATTTGCGAGAAGTGTTGAATGGAATGAATGAATACAACACACATTCATGGAGCCAGAGCTGCTCGATAACTCTCTCATCATTAGATCCATTGATTGCTGGGCTTTTGAAGCCAACACTATGCAGTATGTTTGCTCCAATGGAGTAAGGGCAAGAAGACGATTGAATGCGCGGATCCCTTTAATACATATAAGTGTTTGGGCTTGAGAATTCATTCTCGCACAAGCATTTCCATTTCTACACACTGAACAACACACATATGCATATTCTTTTTTCTGTACAAACCAAGTGCGGAATGAACGTCGCCTTCAACGGCACACATTTGCTGCGTGCCTACTAAGCAGGCTTTGAAAACAGCATTCCAAGGTCACCCAGCTCATTGGGGGGATGTCTTAATAACGGCGTCATTGATGGATGAAATGTGTTTGGGGCCAGCTCTCTCTACGCTATGCTATGGGTCTGCTTGATGCTACAGTGAGAAAATGCGTTAACCACATTAGTTGACGAGTACTATGGTAAAACATCGGTTTTTGAAGAACTCTACTCTACCTTTGGGATGCTCTTTCATTGCAAGTTAGACAGAGATCCATTCTCGCCTGTTGCAGGCCGCTCCTCGCAACTATCTTTCCAATCCTGTTACCCAACCCCATCCCGGAGAAAAGAATAGATTTGTGGCGTCAGAGAGCAGCTGTTCTATTGGAGCTAAGCTGACGCAACACCAATCTGTCCATATGCATCGCAATGGTGTTGTTCGTGTGATCGTTTAGTTGACCATTACAGAAAGTTGTGCATGGCTTTCTTGTCACGCAAAACTCATATTGCTTCTTTGGTGAACCTTTGGATCCCAAATATAAACACGGACAAGCTATCTCACACCCGGAGTGCTTGGTAGACGTCAGTGGGGTGGGTGTGGGTGGGGGGTATGGGGGCTACAGGTGTGTGTGTGTGAGTGTGTGTTTGGAGAACAGAAGGGCCAACTAAAATGAGCAAGTCCGATGTTTGTATTCAGAAAAAGTGATATGGCTCTGTCTTTATGGCGAGCGTTGGCTGTGGCTTGACGGCGAGCGTTCGTTTCCCCTTGATGGCTCTCTTGATGGCTCTCTTGATGGCTCTCTTGATGGCTCTCTTGATGGCTCTCTTGATGGCTCTCTTGATGGCAAACTTTAGGACTTCAGGTCAAGGTGGTGCGTGACTGGCTTGTGGTAGACTTTATAGGAGAGGACAGGGGTTGGGGGTGGGTGGATGGGTCGGGGGATGGGGTAGGCATTTGGGGGTGTCTGGCTGCTGAAGGCAAAAGCTTCCAAGGGATTAATTAGCCAGCTGGCGTTACCTATGTCTGAGCAAGAGCATCTCCACGGTCGCCCACGAAGGGAAGAGCTTAGCGCGACAGCTTTGGCTTGTTCACAGGAAAACTAATTTCCTCAAGACCTTAGACCTAAGCCCTGACAATGTAGGAACAGGACAGCCTATCAGAACAACACAAACGAGACTCACAAGTCAGATGACACTGACCTCTCGGCTCAGTTCCTGGAAAATAACACTGCTTCAACGATCAGTGTTCCAACATGCAATCAGGATATTCCACCGACACTGGTTCTCGCAAAGCGCTCCCACAACAATGCTTGTAATCAGGTGCATTAAGTCCAAAGTGCTTTTGGATGAGTCAGCTTCTGGTGGAGGTTATCAGATACTCCATAGTTAAAATTTCCTAGTTTCAGGCTATTTGCCAATATCAAGTGCAACGATCGCTTGCTTTACACCAGCCACCGTACAAGATCCCCATCTTTACGTAGAATCCACAGCTGTGGAGATTTTGGGGCCAGCCGATCTCACAATAGGATGTAGACATTGGGAAGGGAACTAATGCCCGTTAGGTCCCCATAAAGCAAGACACCGATGTATACATGTAGCTGAGGGAGAAGGACATATTTGGGTGTCGGCATGGACGTCCTGTATCGCTATACTGTCCAGCCCTCTCCCCTGCCCTCGTTTCCATCCCTCCCCCTCCCCCTACTTCCTAACTGCCATTCTCATTCCGTTCCTTGCCACCAGCAATGAGGTTCTATCGGTTTCGACTTTTCCCACTCAAACCTGTTTTCTGTTCTAAGTCTTGGGAGGAAAACGTGAGTTGGATTAGTTGGGGCTTAGCAAGCGGATACGGGCAGTATGGGATGGTGGCAAGGGGCAGAGAAGAACGGTATTGGACATTATACGTGTACATACATATTGGATTGGGGGTACGACTGGAGCAAAGATACACGATCTTTGGCTGGAGGTTGTATGGTATTTGGCCGTAGAGTGGGATGGTGTGGGTTAAAATGGGCTAAGGGCTGGAGTGAGACCCCTGCTTTAATGGAGTTTATGTGTGCTTGGGGTGGCATTGGGCTGGAGTGGGGCTTGACGTGGATGCAGTTATTAAAATAAGGAACTCACCTGCTGTAGAGGCCGAAGTGGTCAGGGGCAGAGGTCAGCTGGCGCTTGCTAGGGTTCAGGGGTCGAGACAGCTCTGACCAGCGTGGGAATTGACCTCTGTCCAGCCCCACCATCATGCCCAGAGGCACCTCCTGACTGCCCAGCCCACGCTTCCTCATCCACTCAGACCTGCAGCACAGTGCGTCATCGTCTGGAGCACATGGACAGTTGGGTCATGGCGTTACTTCATGTTAAATGACGCAACGTGACGCTGTGAAAAGTATCGTTCTCTACCGTAACTTAACGCTACGTAACTAGCACTACATGACATGTCTATTACGGTGTTGACTGTACGTTACGCAGAATACCCTTGGGTGACTTCCTGGAAAAAAAGCACCGACGACGACAACCACCACCACTACAACCACCAATACCACCACCACACTTACCACCACTACTACCACCTCCACTACTACAAGCACCACTACCGTTACACTACCACCGCCACTACCACTACCACTGCCACCACTATCACCGCCACCACTTTCACTGCCACCATTACCACCGCAACCACCACCACCGCCACTTCTACCGCCACCACTATTACCACCACCACCACAACTATCACCACTACCACCAGCCCCATCACTGCCGCACCACTATCACCTCCACTACTACCACCACTACCACCACCACCGCCACAACTACTACCACCACTACAACCATCACTACTACCACCACCACCTCCGCCACCACAACCACCACCACCACTATTATCACCACTACTGCCACCACTACCACTACCACCACCATTTTTTCCACCCCCACTACTTTCACCACTACTACTACCACCATTACATAATTTACAAGTTCACATGGGCAGGCATTCAATAACAGGCTCGTATAAATTCTAAGTTTATCCACCTAGAGTAAATACTGATGTACATGTGAATCATCGTCGTCGTCGTCATTGTCATTGTCACAGTCGTGAAGAAAGAGAGGAAGAGGAAGAAGAATAAGAAGAATAGTAGTAGTAGTAGTAGTAGTAGTAGTAGTAGCAGTTGTAGAGTAGTAGTAGTAGTAGTAGTAGTAGTAGTAGTAGTAGTAGTAATAATTATAATGATGATGATGATGATGATGATGATGATGATGATGATGATGATGATGATGATGATGATGATGATGATGATGATGATAATGATCACGACGACAATGATTGGTGATTGGTGATTGGTGATTGATGATTGATGATTGATGATTGATGATTGATGATTGATAATGATAATAATAATAATGATGATAATAATAATTGTCTGTCTGTGTGTCTGTCTGCGTGACTGTCTGTGTGTCTGTCCGTCAGTTTGTCTGTCTGTGTGTCTGTCTGTGTGTCTGTCTGTGTGTGTGTGTCTGCCTGTCTGCCTGCCTGCCTGCCTGCCTGTCTGCCTGTCTGTCTGTCTGTCTGTCTGTCTGCCTGTCTGTCTGTCTGTCTGTTTGTCTGTGTCTGTGCGTGTTTGTCGCTCTGTTTACTTGTTCATTTATCTCTTTGTTTATTCATCTATAGATAATATATTTACTGCCAAGATGTTTGGCGGGAAAGTCACGTGACCTACCCTAAGCACTTTAGGATGGGTCAACGTGCTACAGAAGCCAGTCAAATTCGTTAGCGACATAACCGGTGTGAGGAGTCCTCCCGAAATGAGATTGTCTGATTATTGTATTGTCACAAAGTGCAATGAATTTGCTTTAAAATGATACACAAACTGTGACGATTTGGGGAGTGTTTAATAGTATTTACACCACTCTGAATATGAGTGCACTAATACCAGATTTTTTTCAACATTTATTTGACACGATCCTCCTGTAGACATCGAAAACAACTTTTATCGATTGATTTGGAACCTGATACTTCCAACGAACATTCAGCGATGGTTCAGCTTTCTGAATAGATTAAAATGAAGAAATTATTCAAGTGACCCTCATCGCTGCAAATTGTGCTATTTGTGGATTTGTTTGGGAGGGCCGGTCGTATGCAGTCACGTTAATGTTCTTGTCGTGTTCTCCACCTTTTCTCCCCCCTGTGGATTGGAGGTTAAAAGAATAGACCCACCGCGTCTCCCTACACGATTCGTAAGAGGCGAATAACTAGGGACACCGTGACTTGATTTGCGTTTACTCTAAACTGTTCTAGTGCTTTTCATGCTTAGTGGCCTTACACAGCCTGTATACAAAGGCGTTTAGGCCGTAAAACAACATCCATCCATCCATCCATCCATCCGTCCATTCATCTATCCATCCATCCACCTTTTCTATCTCTGCACGTGAAATACGAACAGCGATCTTCGACATCAGGGTAAAAGGTGTTAATTTAACACGTTAAAGCGATAAATCACATAATGGCTGAATCAGGATAAGACAGGAATAACACCTACGCAAAACACGTGAGTGGTGGGGTAGAGTTACAGTCAAGGTGTTGAATGATGTAAACGTAGGCCTACTTTTAGCTTATGATGAAGAGATTGATATTTGCATGCTACGAGTGTCTGTGTGCTTCAGTGCGTGCGCACGTGCATACGCACGTGCATACGTGCGTGCATGTATTTCCTTGTGTGTGTGTGTGTGTGTGTGTGCGCGCGCGTGCGTGTGTTTATGTGTGATTTTTAATGTGTATGTGTTGAGTGTGTCTCTGTGTGTGTGTGTGTCTCTGTGTGTGTGTGTGTGTGTGTGTCTGTGTGTGTGTGTGTGTGTGTGTGTGTGTGTGTGTGTGTGCGTGTGGCGTGTGCGTGTGCGTGTGTGTATGCGCGTGCTTTTGTATTACAACTTTTCATCCAAGAGTGAGTGCTCAAAGCGCACACTTCTAATCTCCTGCTCGTCTGACTCCTCTGCTCATGGCTCCAACACACTTCTAATCTCCTGCTCGTCTGACACCTCTACTCATGGCTCCAACACACTTCTAATCTCCTGCTCGTCTGACACCTCTACTCATGGCTCCAACACACTTCTAATCTCCTGCTCGTCTGACTCCTCTGCTCATGGCTCCAACACACTTCTAATCTCCTGCTCGTCTGACACCTCTACTCATGGCTCCAACACACTTCTAATCTCCTGCTCGTCTGACACCTCTACTCATGGCTCCAACACACTTCTAATCTCCTGCTCGTCTGACACCTCTGCTCATGGCTCCAACACATATCTAATCTCCTGCTCGTCTGACTCCTCTGCTCAGG
>JAWQFJ010015840.1:0-14760 GCA_034096865.1 Theodoxus fluviatilis
AAACACAGTGACAGGCAAGTAAGACGAACACAGTGACAGGCAAGTAGGACAAACACAGTGACAGGCAAGTAGGACAAACACAGTGACAGGCAAGTAGCACAAACACAGTGACAGGCAAGTAGGACAAACACAGTGACAGGCAAGTAGGACAAACACAGTGACAGGCAAGTAGGACAAACACAGTGACAGGCAAGTAGGACAAACACAGGCAAGTAGGACAAACACAGTGACAGGCAAGTAGGACAAACACAGTGACAGGCAAGTAGGACAAACACAGTTTGGTAACAACGGTGTCTTTGCCCCTTGGGGAGTATTCCAACCGGACGCTGGCACATGACTTCGTACAGAGGTTGATTGCTCCACAGTGTACCATCACTGCCCTCACAGATACCAGGTTTTCCTCTTGGATGGGGAGAGGCAATGTGAGTTAAGCACCTTGGCTTCCAAAGCAACTCTAGGACCAGATGTGCGTTGCTTATGCTAGGAAGCTTGCAAGGAATAAGCTGGTGTCAACATGTGTCCACATGCTGAAAGCTGATGTAAAGGCAGTCAAATGTTTGATACATGTTGACACCAGCTTATTGTTTGCCAACTAGGTAGGCTAAGCAATGCACCCCTTAACAGCAAACATTGGTATGCTGGGCTGATGCTGGCAGCATGTGATAGTGGGCAAGCGCTCAGACAACTTGGCTGGCAGTGGGCCTTTTGTGTAGAGGAGAATGAAGGGGCAAACCTTTTGCGTGTCTGGCCATCTTCTCAGCCAGTGGAACCCATTTGCTTCATCATTGCCATGAAGCAGCAACCAGTAATTATTATGGAGTCATTCAAATTGAAGTTTGCTGTATGGCAGGAACAGCCCATGCTAGTTGCAGATGGGGGAAAAACTAGGTGACAATTAGTGGACACCCTATTCCAGTTGATTACAGCTGTTTTGGAAAGACTTCACTATCTGGGCAGTGTGTTCCTGATGGGTGCATTCTTTGAGTGGTTCATCAAAATTTGCACATAGTTGCAAAGGCTTGATATGGTAACATGAAGATACATTGAAGGACATAATGGCTACAGATCTAAACTTGTCTCACAAACAAAAAAGGAAGCCACTCACTTGTAGCTTTCGATCCTCATCCGAGGATCTTCCTCAGCAAACTGAAGGCTGGAGGACATGTCTAAGATTATTTCTACCCAAATTAAAATTGAACTAATATCAACACATACATAAATAATCACAAAGATCTCTTGGAGGCTTAATAATCCCTGCTTTAATGACGGATCAAACATTTTGGTCATAGCCCTTCCACAGTTAGACCCAAATGATACCAATTAGTACAAAACGTCAGCAATATCGGCAAAGGAGATGATGCTATTCGGCCAATTGGATTCTTTTTACTAAACTTCTTTGGCATGAAACCCAAGTGTGAAAGACTTTAAAGCCCTACCTCTGTTTATATGTAGCTTCTTGCTTTGCTTTCTATTTAACAAACAGTGAAAGCAAGCAACAGTGATAGTACTTTTCTCCCTCCATTGCTGACTTTTAGCAGTCAGACTTGGGGACCTGTCCCAGTAGCCCAGGCAGCAGTGGCCCAGGCAGCAGTGGCCCCAGGCAGCAGTGGCCCAGGCAGCAGTGACCCCAGGCAGCAGTGGCCCCAGGCAGAGTAGCCCAGGCAGCAGTGGCCCCAGGCAGCAGTGGCCCCAGGCAGCAGTAACCCAGGCAGCAGTAACCCAGGCAGCAGTGGCCCCAGGCAGCAGTGGCCCCAGGCAGCAGTGGCCCCAGGCAGCAGTGGCCCCAGGCAACAGTGGCCCCAGGCAGCAGTAGCCCCAGGCAGCAGTGGCCCCAGGCAGCAGTGGCCCCAGGCAGCAGTAACCCCAGGCAGCAGTGGCCCCAGGCAGCAGTAACCCAGGCAGCAGTAACCCAGGCAGCAGTGGCCCCAGGCAGCAGTAACCCAGGCAGCAGTAGCCCAGGCAGCAGTAGCCCAGGCAGCAGTGGCCCCAGGCAGCAGTGGCCCCAGGCAGCAGTAGCCCAGGCAGCAGTGGCCCCAGGCAGCAGTAGCCCCAGGCAGCAGTGGCCCCAGGCAGCAGTAGCCCAGGCAGCAGTGGCCCCAGGCAGCAGTAGCCCCAGGCAGCAGTAGCCCAGGCAGCAGTAGCCCAGGCAGCAGTAGCCCAGGCAGCAGTGGCCCCATGCAGCAGTGGCCCCAGGCAGCAGTAGCCCAGGCAGCAGTGGCCCCAGGCAGCAGTGGCCCCAGGCAGCAGTGGCCTGAGGCAGCAGTAGCCCAGGCAGCAGTGGCCCCAGGCAGCAGTGGCCCCAGGCCGCAGTGGCCCCAGGCAGCAGTAGCCCAGGCAGCAGTAGCCCAGGCAGCAGTGGCCCCAGGCAGCAGTGGCCCCATGCAGCAGTGGCCCCAGGCAGCAGTGGCCCCAGGCAGCAGTAGCCCAGGCAGCAGTGGCCCCAGGCAGCAGTGGCCCCAGGCAGCAGTGGCCCCAGGCAGCAGTGGCCCCAGGCAGCAGTAGCCCAGGCAGCAGTAGCCCAGGCAGCAGTGGCCCCAGGCAGCAGTGGCCCCAGGCAGCAGTGGCCCAGGCAGCAGTGGCCCAGGCAGCAGTAGCCCCA
This sequence comes from Theodoxus fluviatilis, assembly GCA_034096865.1. NCBI lineage: Eukaryota > Metazoa > Mollusca > Gastropoda > Cycloneritida > Neritidae > Theodoxus > Theodoxus fluviatilis. Next base: position 2,600 of record JAWQFJ010015840.1, read on the forward strand.
GGCAGCAGTGGCCCCAGGCAGCAGTGGCCCCAGGCAGCAGTGGCCCCAGGCAGCAGTAACCCAGGCAGCAGTGGCCCCAGGCAGCAGTAACCCAGGCAGCAGTGGCCCAGGCAGCAGTGGCCCCAGGCAGCAGTGGCCCCAGGCAGCAGTGGCCCCAGGCAGCAGTGGCCCAGGCAGCAGTAGCCCAGGCAGCAGTAGCCCAGGCAGCAGTGGCCCCAGGCAGCAGTGGCCCCAGGCAGCAGTGGCCCCAGGCAGCAGTAGCCCAGGCAGCAGTAGCCCAGGCAGCAGTGGCCCCAGGCAGCAGTAGCCCAGGCAGCAGTAGCCCAGGCAGCAGTAGCCCCAGGCAGCAGTAGCCCAGGCAGCAGTAGCCCCAGGCAGCAGTGGCCCAGGCAGCAGTAGCCCAGGCAGCAGTAGCCCAGGCAGCAGTGGCCCAGGCAGCAGTAGCCCAGGCAGCAGTAGCCCCAGGCAGCAGTGGCCCAGGCAGCAGTAGCCCAGGCAGCAGTAACCCAGGCAGCAGTGGCCCCAGGCAGCAGTAACCCAGGCAGCAGTGGCCCAGGCAGCAGTGGCCCAGGCAGCAGTGGCCCCAGGCAGCAGTGGCCGCAGGCAGCAGTGGCCCCAGGCAGCAGTAGCCCAGGCAGCAGTGGCCCAGGCAGCAGTGGCCCCAGGCAGCAGTAGCCCAGGCAGCAGTAGCCCCAGGCAGCAGTGGCCCAGGCAGCAGTGGCCCCAGGCAGCAGTGGCCCAGGCAGCAGTGGCCCCAGGCAGCAGTAGCCCAGGCAGCAGTGGCCCAGCAGCAGTGGCCCCAGGCAGCAGTAGCCCAGGCAGCATGCCAGGAGCCCCAGGCAGCAGTGGCCCAGCAGCAGCCCAGCACAGTGCCCAGCGCAGTGCCAGGCAGCAGTGAGCCCAGGCAGCAGGGGCCCCAGGCAGCAGTAGCCCAGGCAGCAGTGGCCCCAGGCAGCAGTAGCCCAGGCAGCAGTGGCCCCAGGCAGCAGTAGCCCAGGCAGCAGTGGCCCCAGGCAGCAGTGGCCCCAGGCAGCAGTGCCCGGCAGCATCCCAGGCAGCAGTGGCCCCAGGCAAGCAGTGGCCCCAGGCAGCAGTAGCCCAGGCAGCAGTGGGCTCCCAGGCAGCAGTGTGCCCAGGCGCAGTGGCCCCAGGCAGCAGTGGCCCCAGGCAGCAGTGGCCCCAGGCAGCAGTAGCCCCAGGCAGCAGTGGCCCCAGGCAGCAGTAGCCCAGGCAGCAGTGGCCCCAGGCAGCAGTGGCCCCAGGCAGCAGTAACCCCAGGCAGCAGTGGCCCCAGGCAATAGTGGCCCAGGCAGGCAGTAGCCCAGGCAGCAGTAGCCCAGGCAGCAGTAGCCCAGGCAACAGTGGCCCCAGGCAGCAGTGGCCCCAGGCAGCAGTGGCCCCAGGCAGCAGTGGCCCCAGGCAGCAGTGGCCCCAGGCAGCAGTAGCCCAGGCAGCAGTAGCCCCAGGCAGCAGTAGCCCAGGCAGCAGTGGCCCAGGCAGCAGTGGCCCCCAGGCAGCAGTGGCCGCAGGCAGCAGTAGCCCCAGGCAGCCAGATGCAACTTGTGTTGAAATGGCCCCTGAAGACCAAGCCTACCCATTGTGCAGCAATGAACTGGTAGCCAGATCCCATGTCCCACCCCATGAAACATCTCTACATGTCTACCAATCACTTATCTACTAATTACTTATGTACCGATTGGTAGATAAATCACTTATCTACAAATCACTTATCTACCAGTCACTTACCTACTAATTACTTATTTACCAATCATTTATCTACCAGCCATTTATCTACCAATCATTTATCTACCAGTCACTTATCTATGAATCACTTATGTACCGATTGGTAGATTAATCACTTATCTACAAATCACTTATCTACCAGTCACTTACCTACTAATTACTTATTTACCAATCATTTATCTACCAGCCACTTATCTACCAATCATTTATCTACCAATCATTTATCTTCCAGTCACTTATTTACCTCCACCAAGGTCCCCCTGTGGGTTCGGGGTAAGAATTGACCCACCGCGTCTCCCTATGTGATTCGTAAGAGGCGAGTAACTAGGGACACCGTGACTTCCTTTGCATTTACTCTCAACTGCTCTAGTGATTTCCATGCTTAATGGCCTTACATAGCCTGCAAAGGCTGATAGGCTGTAAAACACCATCCATCCATTGTACTTAATGGCCTTACATAGCCTACAAAGGCTGATAGGCTGTGAAACACCATCCATCCATTGTACTTAATGGCCTTATATAGCCTACAAAGGCTGATAGGCTGTGAAACACCATCCATCCATTGTACTTAATGGCCTTACATAGCCTACAAAGGCTGATAGGCTGTGAAACACCATCCATCCATTGTACTTAATGGCCTTATATAGCCTACACAGGCTGATAGGCTGTGAAACACCATCCATCCATTGTACTTAATGGCCTTACATAGCCTGCAAAGGCTGATAGGCTGTAAAACACCATCCATCCATCTCCACCAAGGAGGTCATGTTTTACCCGCGGTTCATCAGTTAGATCTGGCAAAATAACTAAAAAATTTAATGAAAGTTGGTGCCAGGTCAAGGCTTGTTCCCAGGAATACCCATTACAACTTTGAGCTTATCTGTTATCTCATCTTGGTAGTACAACCAAAAAGAGATATTATATTGTGCATAACTTAGTTGATGAAGTCAAACTATTGATGATGTCGGCATATATATGCGTTCCACACTCAGAGATCACTTTCATCCACTAATATGAACAAAACTGTACAGGTTTTGGAAGAGAAATTGCGGTGTCCTTGCTGGAGGTTTGCGCTCTGAGTGCTTTTCTAGTCTACCAATTGTTTATCTACCAATCACTTATTTACCAATCACCCAGGAGTACCCCACCCCACCCAGGAGTAAAACCAGGTACCTGTGAGGGCAATGTTGGCAAAACGTAGTGCGATTAACCCTTGTATGCGGCCAAGAGCCAGCATCGGGTTGGAATACTCCCCAGGGAGCGGAGTTGGTGCTGGTACCTGACTGTGTGCGTCTTAAATGTCTGTCACTATGTTTGTTGTGAGGGACCAGTGAGGATTGATCAAGATGCCCAGTGATCAGGGGGTAAAATGTAAGCGGTTTGAGACCCAGACAAGGGTGTAAGTCGCTATAAAAAAACCCACACCTTTACCTTTACCTAACAATCAAAGGGAAAATCAACCCCTAGCCCCATTTACGTGTCTGGCAAGATCTTATTTTGAAGCAGTAAATCTTGCCAGAACCATACAACAATAACCTTTATTTTGTCCGTTATTAAGGTAATCAATCCATGGAGGAGAACTTTACCCCTAATGGACACTACAACCCCCAGTAACCGCTTGTACTCCTTGGTAGGAAAGGAAATGCCCAAGAATGCACCTCTAGGATCTGTGCAGTTTCGAACACTGTACCTGCTGACTGTAGAGCAACTGCTGGTTGCAAAGTGACTGCGGGCGAGCACCTTAACCACTGGACTAGAAATCCACCATTCATGAATCTTCAGGTGATGAACTTTGCCCCCACAATCCAGGCTTGTCATGCTTGTGAAAACTTATCCGGAATGGGTGCACTGCCGATAGCAAGGGCAAAATGGAAGTTCAGTTTTTCCTGATTCTTAGAATATACCATAGCTTTTTAGTCTGTTGATGTGGAGACATGTTCTGCTCTCTTGCAATGTGTGGAAAAATCATCTCCAGTCCTGCTCACTGGGGGCATTCATTGTCCGTGGAGATTCTGAGCACCTGTCATGAAGGTTCCTTCTCTCGTGGATGCTTATGTTTGCATGCTTGTGAACAATTTTATACACAAGTATTCACGCACAGGCATGCTCTCACTTATGCACATATGCATGCGCGCACACACACACACACACACATTACATTGTTACCTTGTGGAAAATGAGTTTGGCCATTTCATGATCAAATAAAATAACTTTTTCAGTCAAAACTCTGTACAGGACGGTCGTAAAAAGTCCCAGGGCCTCATGAAGGGGTTATTAGTAATACTAGTTACTGTGATACAAATTTGGTCAGTGCACTTTGCACCAGAATAACTACACAAAGTGAGTGAGTGACCATGGCCAGAGGAAATTGTGTGTTTGTTTTTAGGACAGAATTGGATGCCCTGCCCAGAACAAAGAAGAAAACCTTGGTACAGATACTTATTTGGTCAGTGCTCTTTGCACCAGAATGACTTCACTGACCATGTGAGTGAGTGATCATGGCCAGAGGAAATTGTGTTTGTTTTTAGGACAGAACTAGATGCCCTGCACAGAGCAAACGGGCAAACCTGACCACAAATACTTATTTGGTCAGTGCACTTTGCACCAGAATGACTTCATGTGGTTTATGAAATGAGTGACTATAGTATAAAGCAGGAGAAAATATTGTTTGTTCTTTGTCTGGCTCATTATGTCTTATGAACAGGATGTTGATTTCAGTTTCAAGGTTATTCATTGTGTTGCCTGATGCATTCAGCAAGGTCTTATTTTGAGAATCTTGTTGATGACCAAGTGTCAAGAAATTATCGTTGATGATTTGTTTCAAATTATGTTTGCTGCTTAGAGATGCAGTCAAGTCTGCTTAGTTTCTTTTCTTAGCTCTGCTTGTGACTTAAGACTTTGTTATTGTTTGGTCTCCCTAGTCTTTTCTACCAGTGCAGTGTTTAATTTCCAATTTACCATTTCCAATTTACCATTCCATTCACCATTCCCTAATTCACCATTTCCAATTCAAACCATCTCCCATTCACCATTTCCAATTTACCAGTTCGGCCAATTCACCATTTCCAATTCACCATTCCCAATTCACCATTTCCCAATTCACCATTCCCAATTCACCATGTCCCAGTTACACCATTCCCAATTTCCCCATTTCCAATTGACCATTTCCAATTCACCAATTTCCAATTCACCATTCCCAATTCACATTTCCAATTTCACTGTCATTCCCCATTCACCATTTCCAATTACACCATTCTCCCTATTGCTTTATCATTGTCCTCTAGCTGCCACAGATTTTCAAGGCATTTTAAATTTACATTTTATCTGTTGTGTTTATGATTCCTCCAGCTTGTGAATCATCCACAATACATTCAAAACTATGACACTGGCAGCTTATTTTGAAACAGTTTATTGTCCAGTAGTCTGTGAGGATAACATGGAGTATCAAAACACACAGATAAAATGTAAATTAAAATGCCTTGAAATCTGTGGCAGCTAGAGACAATGATAAGCAATTTGGAAATGGTGAATTGGAAATTGGGAATTGGGAATGGTGAATTGGAAATGGTGAATTGGGAATGGTGAATTGGAAATGGTGAATTGGAAATGGTCAATTGGAAATGGTGAATTGGGAATGGTGAAATGGGAATGGTGAATTGGGAATGGTGAATTGGAAATGGTGAATTGGGAATGGTGAATTGGAAATGGTGAATTGGGAATGGTGAATTGGAAATGGTGAATTGGGAATGGTGAATTGGAAATGGTGAATTGGGAATGGTGAATTGGGAATGGTAAATTGGAAATGGTAAATTGGAAATTAAACACTGCACTGGTAGAAAAGACTAGGGAGACCAAACAATAACAAAGTCTTAAGTCACAAGCAGAGCTAAGAAAAGAAACTAAGCAGACTTGACTGCATCTCTAAGCAGCAAACATAATTTGAAACAAATCATCAACGATAATTTCTTGACACTTGGTCATCAACAAGATTCTCAAAATAAGACCTTGCTGAATGCATCAGGCAACACAATGAATAACCTTGAAACTGAAATCAACATCCTGTCCAGAAGACATAATGATGAGACAGACAAAGAACAAACAATATTTTCTCCTGCTTCAGTCACTCATTTCATAAACCACATGAAGTCATACTGGTGCAAAGTGCACTGACCAAATAAGTATTTGTGGACAGGTTTGCCCGTTTGCTCTGTGCAGGGCATCTAGTTCTGTCCTAAAAACAAACACAATTTCCTCTGGCCATGATCACTCACTCACATGGTCAGTGAAGTCATTCTGGTGCAAAGAGCACTGACCAAATAAGTATCTGTACCAAGGTTTTCTTCTTTGTTCTGGGCAGGGCATCCAATTCTGTCCTAAAAACAAACACACAATTTCCTCTGGCCATGGTCACTCACTCACTTTGTGTAGTTATTCTGGTGCAAAGTGCACTGACCAAATTTGTATCACAGTAACTAGTATTACTAATAACCCCTTCATGAGGCCCTGGGACTTTTTACGACCGTCCTGTACAGAGTTTTGACTGAAAAAGTTATTTTATTTGATCATGAAATGGCCAAACTCATTTTCCACAAGGTAACAATGTAATGTGTGTGTGTGTGTGTGTGCGCGCATGCATATGTGCATAAGTGAGAGCATGCCTGTGCATGAATACTTGTGTATATATGTTCACAAGCATGCAAACATAAGCATCCACGAGAGAAGGAACCTTCATGACAGGTGCTCAGAATCTCCACGGACAATGAATGCCCCCAGTGAGCAGGACTGGAGATGATTTTTCACACATTGCAAGAGAGCAGAACATGTCTCCACATCAACAGACTGAAGGGCTATGGTATATTCTAAGAATCAGGAAAAACTGAACTTCCATTTTGCCCTTGCTATCGGCAGTGCACCCATTCCGGATAAGTTTTCACAAGCATGACAAGCCTGGATTGTGGGGGCAAAGTTCATCACCTGAAGATTCATGAATGGTGGATTTCTAGTCCAGTGGTTAAGGTGCTCGCTCGCAGTCACTTTGCAACCAGCAGTTGCTCTACAGTCAGCAGGTACGGTGTTCGAAACTGCACAGATCCTAGAGGTGCATTCTTGGGCATTTCCTTTCCTACCAAGGAGTACAAGCGGTTACTGGGGGTTGTAGTGTCCATTAGGGGTAAAGTTCTCCCCATGGATTGATTACCTTAATAACGGACAAAATAAAGGTTATTGTTGTATGGTTCTGGCAAGATTTACTGCTTCAAAATAAGATCTTGCCAGACACGTAAATAGGGCTAGGGGTTGATTTTCCCTTTGTTAGATAAAAGGTAAAGATAAATGTGTGGTTTTTTAATAGCGACTTACACCCTTGTCTGGGTCTCAAACCGCTTACACTTTACCCCCTGATCACTGGGCATCTTGATCAATCCTCACTGGTCCCTCACAACAAACATAGTGACAGACATTTAAGACGCACACAGTCAGGTACCAGCACCAACTCCGCTCCCTGGGGAGTATTCCAACCCGATGCTGGCTCTTGGCCGCATACAAGGGTTAATCGCACTACGTTTTGCCAACATTGCCCTCACAGGTACCTGGTTTTACTCCTGGGTGGGGTGGGGTACTCCTGGGTGATTGGTAAATAAGTGATTGGTAGATAAACAATTGGTAGACTAGAAAAGCACTCAGAGCGCAAACCTCCAGCAAGGACACCGCAATTTCTCTTCCAAAACCTGTACAGTTTTGTTCATATTAGTGGATGAAAGTGATCTCTGAGTGTGGAACGCATATGCCGACATCATCTATAGTTTGACTTCATCAACTTAGTTATGCACAATATAATATCTCTTTTTGGTTGTACTACCAAGATGAGATGACAGATAAGCTCCAAGTTGTAATGGGTATTCCTGGGAACAAGCCTTGACCTTGCACCAACTTTCATCAAAACTCGTTTGGAACTTTTTGAGTTATTTTGCCAGATCTACCTAATGAACCGCGGGTAAAACATGACCTCCTTGGTGGAGATGGATGGATGGTGTTTTACAGCCTATCAGCCTTTGCAGGCTATGTAAGGCCACTAAGTACAATGGATGGATGGTGTTTCACAGCCTATCAGCCTGTGTAGGCTATATAAGGCCATTAAGTACAATGGATGGATGGTGTTTCACAGCCTATCAGCCTTTGTAGGCTATGTAAGGCCATTAAGTACAATGGATGGATGGTGTTTCACAGCCTATCAGCCTTTGCAGGCTATGTAAGGCCATTAAGTACAATGGATGGATGGTGTTTCACAGCCTATCAGCCTTTGTAGGCTATGTAAGGCCATTAAGTACAATGGATGGATGGTGTTTTACAGCCTATCAGCCTTTGCAGGCTATGTAAGGCCATTAAGCATGGAAATCACTAGAGCAGTTGAGAGTAAATGCAAAGGAAGTCACGGTGTCCCTAGTTACTCGCCTCTTACGAATCACATAGGGAGACGCGGTGGGTCAATTCTTACCCCGAACCCACAGGGGGACCTTGGTGGAGGTAAATAAGTGACTGGAAGATAAATGATTGGTAGATAAATGATTGGTAGATAAGTGGTTGGTAGATAAATGATTCGTAAATAATAAGTAATTAGTAGATAAGTGACTGGTAGATAAATGATTGGTAAATAAGTAATTAGTAGATAAGTGATTCATAGATAAGTGACTGGTAGATAAATGATTGGTAGATAAATGATTGGTAGATAAGTGACTGGAAGATAAATGATTAGTAGATAAGTGACTGGTAGATAAGTGATTCGTAGATAAGTGATTTATCTACCAATCGGTACATAAGCAATTAGGAGATAAGTGATTGGTAGACACATGAAGAATCATGTTTCATGGGGTGGGACATGGGATCTGGCTACCAGTTCATTGCTGCACAATGGGTAGGCTTGGTCTTCAGGGGCCATTTCAACACAAGTTGCATCTGGCTGCCTGGGCTACTGCTGCCTGGGCTACTGCTGCCTGGGGCCACTGCTGCCTGGGCTACTGCTGCCTGGGCTACTGCTGCCTGGGGCTACTGCTGCCTGGGCTACTGCTGCCTGGGGCCACTGCTGCCTGGGGCCACTGCTGCCTGGGGCCACTGCTGCATGGGGCCACTGCTGCCTGGGGCCACTGTTGCCTGGGCTACTGCTGCCTGGGCTACTGCTGCCTGGGGCTACTGCTGCCTGGGCCACTGCTGCCTGGGGGCCACTGCTGCATGGGGCTACTGCTGCCTGGGCTACTGCTGCCTGGGGCCACTGCTGCCTGGGCTACTGCTGCCTGGGGCCACTGCTGCCTGGGGCAACTGCTGCCTGGGGCCACTGCTGCCTGGGGCCACTGCTGCCTGGGGCCACTGCTGCCTGGGCTACTGCTGCCTGGGGCCACTGCTGCCTGGGCTACTGCTGCCTGGGGCCACTGCTGCCTGGGGCCACTGCTGCCTGGGCTACTGCTGCCTGGGCTACTGCTGCCTGGGGCCACTGCTGCCTGGGGCCACTGCTGCCTGGGCTACTGCTGCCTGGGCTACTGCTGCCTGGGGCCACTGCTGCCTGGGGCCACTGCTGCCTGGGCTACTGCTGCCTGGGGCCACTGCTGCCTGGGCCACTGCTGCCTGGGGCCACTGCTGCCTGGGCTACTGCTGCCTGGGGCCACTGTTGCCTGGGCTACTGCTGCCTGGGGCCACTGCTGCCTGGGCCACTGCTGCCTGGGGCTACTGCTGCCTGGGCTACTGCTGCCTGGGGCCACTGCTGCCTGGGGCCACTGCTGCCTGGGCTACTGCTGCCTGGGGCCACTGCTGCCTGGGCCACTGCTGCCTGGGGCCACTGCTGCCTGGGCCACTGCTGCCTGGGGCTACTGCTGCCTGGGCTACTGCTGCCTGGGGCCACTGCTGCCTGGGCTACTGCTGCCTGGGCTACTGCTGCCTGGGGCCACTGTTGCCTGGGCTACTGCTGCCTGGGGCCACTGCTGCCTGGGGCTACTGCTGCCTGGGCTACTGCTGCCTGGGGCTACTGCTGCCTGGGCTACTGCTGCCTGGGCTACTGCTGCCTGGGGCCACTGCTGCCTGGGGCTACTGCTGCCTGGGCTACTGCTGCCTGGGGCCACTGCTGCCTGGGGCCACTGCTGCCTGGGGCCACTGCTGCCTGGGCTACTGCTGCCTGGGCTACTGCTGCCTGGGCCACTGCTGCCTGGGCCACTGCTGCCTGGGGCCACTGCTGCCTGGGGCCACTGCTGCCTGGGGCCACTGCTGCCTGGGGTTACTGCTGCCTGGGGCCACTGCTGCCTGGGGTTACTGCTGCCTGGGGCCACTGCTGCCTGGGGCCACTGCTGCCTGGGGCCACTGCTGCCTGGGGCCACTGCTGCCTGGGGCCACTGCTGCCTGGGCCACTGCTGCCTGGGGCCACTGCTGCCTGGGGCCACTGCTGCCTGGGCTACTGCTGCCTGGGGCCACTGCTGCCTGGGGCCACTGCTGCATGGGGCCACTGCTGCCTGGGGCCACTGCTGCCTGGGGCCACTGCTGCCTGGGCTACTGCTGCCTGGGGCCACTGCTGCCTGGGGCCACTGCTGCATGGGGCCACTGCTGCCTGGGGCCACTGCTGCCTGGGCTACTGCTGCCTGGGCTACTGCTGCCTGGGGCCACTGCGGCCTGGGGCCACTGCTGCCTGGGGCCACTGCTGCCTGGGCTACTGCTGCCTCAGGCCACTGCTGCCTGGGGCCACTGCTGCCTGGGGCCACTGCTGCCTGGGCTACTGCTGCCTGGGGCCACTGCTGCATGGGGCCACTGCTGCCTGGGCTACTGCTGCCTGGGCTACTGCTGCCTGGGCTACTGCTGCCTGGGGCTACTGCTGCCTGGGGCCACTGCTGCCTGGGCTACTGCTGCCTGGGGCCACTGCTGCCTGGGGCTACTGCTGCCTGGGGCCACTGCTGCCTGGGCTACTGCTGCCTGGGGCCACTGCTGCCTGGGGCCACTGCTGCCTGGGCTACTGCTGCCTGGGCTACTGCTGCCTGGGCTACTGCTGCCTGGGGCCACTGCTGCCTGGGTTACTGCTGCCTGGGTTACTGCTGCCTGGGGCCACTGCTGCCTGGGGTTACTGCTGCCTGGGGCCACTGCTGCCTGGGGCCACTGCTGCCTGGGGTTACTGCTGCCTGGGGCCACTGCTGCCTGGGGCCACTGCTGCCTGGGGCCACTGCTGCCTGGGGCCACTGCTGCCTGGGGCCACTGCTGCCTGGGTTACTGCTGCCTGGGTTACTGCTGCCTGGGGCCACTGCTGCCTGGGGCCACTGCTGCCTGGGCTACTCTGCCTGGGGCCACTGCTGCCTGGGGTCACTGCTGCCTGGGCCACTGCTGCCTGGGGCCACTGCTGCCTGGGCTACTGCTGCCTGGGCTACTAGGACAGGTCCCCAGGTCTGACTGCTAAGAGTCAGCAATGGAGGGAGAAAACTACTGTCACTGTTGTTTGCTTTCACTGTTTGTTAAATAGAAAGCAAAGCAAGAAGCTACATATAAACAGAGGTAGGGCTTTAAAGTCTTTCACACTTGGGTTTCATGCCAAAGAAGTTTAGTAAAAAGAATCCAATTGGCCGATTAGCATCATCTCCTTTGCCGATATTGCTGACGTTTTGTACTAATTGGTATCATTTGGGTCTAACTGTGGAAGGGCTATGATCAAAATGTTTGATCCGTCATTAGAAGCAGGGATAATTAAGCCTCCAAGAGATCTTTGTGATTATTTATGTATGTGTTGATACTAGTTCAATTTTAATTTGGGTAGAAATAATCTTAGACATGTCCTCCAGCCTTCAGTTTGCTGAGGAAGATCCTCGGATGAGGATCGAAAGCTACAAGTGAGTGGCTTCCTTTTTTGTTTGTGAGACAAGTTTAGATCTGTAGCCATTATGTCCTTCAATGTATCTTCATGTTATCATATCAAGCCTTTGCAACTATGTGCAAATTTTGATGAACCACTCAAAGAATGCACCCATCAGGAACACACTGCCCAGATAGTGAAGTCTTTCCAAAACAGCTGTAATCAACTGGAATAGGGTGTCCACTAATTGTCACCTAGTTTTTCCCCATCTGCAACTAGCATGGGCTGTTCCTGCCATACATCAAACTTCAATTTGAATGACTCCATAATAATTACTGGTTGCTGCTTCATGGCAATGATGAAGCAAATGGGTTCCACTGGCTGAGAAGATGGCCAGACACGCAAAAGGTTTGCCCCTTCATTCTCCTCTACACACAAGGCCCACTGCCAGCCAAGTTGTCCGAGCGTTGCCCACTATCACATGCTGCCAGCATCAGCCCAGCATACCAATGTTTGCTGTTAGGGGTGCTTGCTTAGCCTGCCTAGTTGGCAAACGATACACTGGTGTCAACATGTATCAAACATTTGACTGCCTTTACATCAGCTTTCA
>JAWQFJ010015842.1:5000-7500 GCA_034096865.1 Theodoxus fluviatilis
TAACTACACCAAAGCAAGCAAGTTATCAAACGCAAAAGTAATCATCTCGGCAATGTCTACAAGGAAATGACCGTATCATCAAGAGTGAGCATGTCTAAAGAACAGGTAAGATAAAGGTCCATCGGTTTTCGAGAGTGGATCCGAACTACTCACATGATGCGATATTGATTAATTCCGTGGATGCAGAGCACGAAAATTTAAAGGTGCAAAGTTTACAAAATTTCTCGTGCACATTAGTGTCCACTTGTTATATCAACATGTGGTTTGTCAACCACTTTTTATTAGAGAATAAAACATCGTGTTCCGACAAATATACCTTTGGAAACAGTATAAGATGCTCTCTTTTCAACAGTGCAAGAGCAGTCAAAAGCAGTTAACAAGAAGGGCAAAGCCCATACGAATCACATGATTGATCTTGACCTTTACATGACCTTGACCTTCAGGTGACCTTCATGTGCCCTTCAAAGTCAATGTCAAACAACTAAACCTAGCAATGACATCATACACTAAGAACTGCTTTACACATTTTCCTACAAAAATACATATGACCTTGACACAAGGTCAAGGTCATTCAAGGTCATGCAACACAAAGCTATTAATTCAAGATATAGGAAGCACAATGGTGCTTATTGGCACATTCTACCATGAGATATGGTCACTTTTAGTGGTTGACTGCCCCATTTTAGTCACATTTCATAAGAGTCAAAGTGACCTTAACCTTGATGATATGTGACCAAATGTGTCTCATGATGAGAGTATAACATGTGTACTACACTGTTATGAAGTTTGGAGAGTTATCTTCCATAGTTCAGGGTCAAGGTCACTCCAAAATATGTATACAATCCAACTTTAAAGAGCTCCTGTGACCTTGACCTTGAAGCAAGATCAAGTCACTATGTATGTTTTTTGACGCCTTGTCATTCTACACCATCATGACAAATTGGGTGTTGGTAGACTTAATAGTCTCCGAGAAAAATTAAACGTTAAAGTTTTTTACGGATTACAGGACGCCCGGACGCCCGGACGCCCGGACGCCCGGACCAGACGAAAAGGGTGAGTGCATAGACTCACTTTTGCTTCGCATGTGAGTCAAAAAGGCCAACCTTTCTTGCAGAGTCAACGATAATGTTCTCTTTAATTAAGACTGCACATAATGGTTAATGGCTGCACACACACACACACACACGCGCGCGCGCGCACGCACGCACACACGAATGTACGCACGCACGCACGCACGCGTGCACGCACACACACATACACGCAAACACACGCACATGCACACGCATGCACACGCATGCACACACACGCACGCACATACACGCACGCCTACATACGCACACACTCACACGCACGCACGCACACACATACACGCACACACGCATGCACACACACATACACACACACATAAACACACACATATATACAAACACACGCACGCACGCACAAACACTCACACACACATACGCACACATACACAGACACGCATAAATCAATAAAAACATTCTTGCAGTCAGACTTTGCGAACCAAATATATATAGGTAAACAAAATAATAAAAAATTATTAACCTCTTTGAGGTAGAAATACCCAGTAACAATAATATTTTGTCTGTTGAATTTTTTGGGTCCCATTCTCTCATTCAACAGGTTGGACTTTTAAAGAGCTGTCTATCAGTGATATGTTTGCATAAATTAAACTAATTAGCTTTCCAACATGGCTGCCGACACAACACATTTTTATCAGCGTTTTTTTACAAAGATGATACTGAAAAAAGCTACTGATAGAAATGTGAAATTTTGCACTTAAACACGGTACACAGGGTAGAATGGTTGGACCATAAATAAGACAACTACTCAAACCACTTCATTTTAACAGAATATCAAATCTAGAGTTACATGAATTGAGTCGCTATTTACGTATTCAAGATCCTGTAACTTTGACATACAGGAAGATACAGTTTTTATTATGGATCATACCATGAAGTCGCCTATATGAACCATATATGCCAAAATTCAAGGAAGTTAAACCTCAGAGCACAGAGATATGATGTCATTGCCTTGGGCAAAGGCTGTTGTTATTTGTTGACTCCAGCCAAAAACCAAGGCTACAGCAAAATGTTGTTATGTTGTACTGTTATGTGGGGATTATCTTCAGCCGTGGTAAGCTCCTAACATAACAACTGGCATTCTCTGGAGACCGAGATCAAATCCCCTGAAGACGGAGTGTGGCTGCCTATATGGCGGGGTGTTCAAAAACAGTCACACACGCAATCATCTTACCCACTTGTGTGATCCTGGGAGTGTTTAGCCCAGGTACGCAACAACAACAACAGATATGATATCAGAAATCCAACACATAGCGGTGAAAACCTCGCTACTGAGAAATGTCACTTAACGTTCGCATTCCTCATTTAGTAATTACGACAGCTGACATTTGGTGTCTTCCTGCCGATGCTACACAATGAAACACCAATTTCTCCCCAGTGACAAAGCATGCAGCAAT
>JAWQFJ010015842.1:15000-23578 GCA_034096865.1 Theodoxus fluviatilis
AAGAATAATCAATAAAGTGCTGCTGCTGCTGCTACTGCTGTTGTTTCTGTTTCTGTTTCTGATGAACCTGCTATAACCGCTACAACTGCTACTGCTGCTGTTTTTGTTTCTGTTTCTAATGAACCTGCTATAACCGCTACAACTGCTACTGCTGCTGTTTCTATTTATCTCATGCCCCCGCTACAACTGCTATACTGCTACCAATGCTATTTCTGTGTCTCATGAACCTGCTACAAGCACTACAATGGCTACTGCTGCTGTTTCTGTCTCTCATGCCCCTGCTACAACTGCTACTGCTACTGCTGCTGTTTCTGTCTCTCATGCTTATGCCCCCGCTACAACTGCTATTACTGCTACCAATGCTATTTCTGTCTCTCATGCCCCTGCTACAAGCACTATAATTGCTGCTACTGCTGCTGTTTCTGTCTCTCATGCCCCTGTTACAACCGCTACAACTGCTACTGCTGCTGTTTCTGTCTCTCATGCCCCTGTTACAACTGCTAAAACCACTAGTACTGCTACTGCTGCTGTTTCAGTCTCTCATGCCCCTGTTACAACTGCTACAACCACTAGTACTGCTACTGCTGCTGTTTCAGTCTCTCATGCCCCTGCTACAACTGCTACTGCTACTGCTGCTGTTTCAGTCTCTCATGCCCCTGCTACAATCGCTACAACTGCTACTGCTGCTGTTTCTGTCTCTCATGCCCCTGCTACAACTGCTAGTACTGCTACTGCTGCTGTTTCTGTCTCTCATGCCCTTGTTACAACTGCTACAACTGCTAGTACTGCTACTGCTGCTGTTTCTGTCTCTCATGACCCTGTTACAACTGCTACAACTGCTACTACCGCTACAACTGCTACTGCTGCTGTTTCTGTCTCTCATGCCCCTGTTACAACTGCTACAACTGCTAGTACTGCTACTGCTGCTGTTTCTGTCTCTCATGACCCTGTTACAACTGCTACAACTGCTACTGCTGCTGTTTCTGTCTCTCACGCCCCTGTTACAACCGCTACAACTGCTACAACTGCTACTGCTGCTGTTTCTGTCTCTCATGCCCCTGCTACAATCGCTACAACTGCTACTGCTGCTGTTTCTGTCTCTCATGCCCCTGCTACAATCGCTACAACTGCTACTGCTGCTGTTTCTGTCTCTCATGCCCCTGCTACAACTGCTACTGCTACTGCTGCTGTTTTTGTCTCTCATGCCCCTACTACAAGCGCTACAACTCCTAGTGCTGCTTTTTCTGTCTTTAATGCTCCTGCTACATCCACTAGTACTGCTCCTGCTGCTGTTTCTATTTCTCACGCCCCTGCTACAACCGCTAGAACTGCTACTGCTGCTGTTTCTGTCTCTCCTACTCCTGCTACAACTTCTACTGCTACTGCGGCTGTTTCTGTCTCTCATGCCCTTCTATAATCGCTACAACTGGCACTGCTACTGTTTCTGTCTCTCATGCCCTTGTTACAACCGCTACAACTGCTACAACTGCTACTGCTGCTGTTTCTGTCTCTCATGACCCTGTTTCAACCGCTACAACTGCTACTGCTGCTGTTTCTGTCTCTCATGCCCCTGTTTCAACCGCTATAACTGCTACTGCTGCTGTTTCTGTCTCTCATGACCCTGTTTCAACCGCTACAGCTGCTCCTGCTGCTGTTTCTGTCTCTCATGCCCCTGCTACAACTGCTACAACTGCTACTGCTGCTGTTTCTGTCTCTCATGAACCTGCTACCACCGCTACAACTGCTACTGCTACTGTTTCTGTCTCTCATGCCCTTGTTACAACTGCTACAACTGCTACTGCTACTGTTTCTGTCTCTCATGCCCCTGCTACAACCGCTGTAACTGCTACTGCTGCTGTTTCTGTCTCTCATGCCCTTGTTACAACTGCTACAACTGCTACTGCTACTGTTTCTGTCTCTCATGCCCCTGCTACAACCGCTGTAACTGCTACAACTGCTACTGTTTCTGTCTCTCATGCCCTTGTTACAACTGCTACAACTGCTACTGCTGCTGTTTCTGTCTCTCATGAACCTGCTACCACCGCTACAACTGCTACTGCTACTGTTTCTGTCTCTCATGCCCTTGTTACAACTGCTACAACTGCTACTGTTTCTGTCTCTCATGCCCTTGTTACAACTGCTACAACTGCTACTGCTGCTGTTTCTGTCTCTCATGCCCTTGTTACAACTGCTACAACTGCTACTGCTACTGTTTCTGTCTCTCATGCCCTTGTTACAACTGCTACAACTTCTACTGCTGCTGTTTCTGTCTCTCATGCCCTTGTTACAACTGCTACAACTTCTACTGCTACTGTTTCTGTCTCTCATGAACCTGCTACAAGCACTACAACTGCTACTGCTGCGGTTTCTGTCTCTCATGCCCCTGCTACAACCGCTACAACTGCTACTGCGGCTGTTTCTGTCTCTCATGGACCTGCTAAAACCGCTACAACTGCTAGTACTGCTGTTTCTGTCTCTCATGCCCCTGCTAAAACCGATACAGCTTCTACTGCTGCTGTTTTTGTCTCTCATGGACCTGCTAAAACCGCTACAACTGCTAGTACTGCTACTGCTGCTGTTTCAGTCTCTCATGCCCCTGCTAAAACCGATACAGCTTCTACTGCTGCTGTTTCTGTCTCTCATGCCCCTGGTACAACCGCTACAACTGCTAGTACTGCTACTGTTTCTGTTTCTGTCTCTCATGCCCCTGCTACAACCGCTACAACTGCTAGTACTGCTACTGTTTCTGTTTCTGTCTCTCATGCCCCTGTTACAACCGCTACAACTGCTACTGCTGCTGTTTCATTCTCCCATGCCCTTGTTACAACTGCTACAACTGCTACTGCTGCTCTTTCTGTCTCTCATGCCCCTGCTACAACCACTAGTACTGCTACTGTTTCTGTTTCTGTCTCTCATGCCCCTGCTACAACTGCTACAACTGCTACTGCTGCTGTTTCTGTCTCTCATGCCCCTGCTACAACTGCTACTACCGCTACAACTGCTACTGCTGCTGTTTCTGTCTCTCATGCCCTGTTACAGCTGCTACAACTGCTACTGCTGCTGTTTCTGTCTCTCATGCCCCTGTTACAACTGCTACAACTGCTACTGCTGCTGTTTCTGTTTCTCTCATGCCCCTGCTACACCTGTTACAACTTCCACTGGTATTACTAATCTTGTTCCGCATAAAGAAAGAATGCCACTGCCAGGTCTGCTCTTGCAAAGGACAAGTTCTTCTTACTCGATGACCCTCATTCTTCTTGTCGTCGTCCTCTTTCTTGGAGCCGCGCAAGAAGGTGGACACTGCTGTTACCGGATCTACCATTTCCCTGCGTTTCTGTGCCGTCAGCAGTTTCCTCCTAGACGGATTCCCCATCAGGTCTTCAATCCTCTTCTTCGACAGCGCGCCCTGTGGAATGAATGAGTGAATGGATGGATGGATGGATGGATGGATGGATGGATGGATGGATGGATGGATGGATGGATGGATGGATGGATGGATGGGTGGATGGATGGATGGATGGATGGATGGATGGATAAATGGATGGGTGGTAGGGTGGGTGGGTGGATGGATGGATGGATGGATAGATGAATGGGTGGGTGGGTGGGTGGGTGGATGAAGGTATGAGTGAATGGAGGAAGGAATGGAAGATTGGTGAATGAATAAATGGATGGATGGATGGATGGATAGATGAATGGATGGATGGATAGATGAATGAATGCATGGATGAATGAATGCATGGATGGATGGATGGATGGATGATGGATGAATGAATGAATCCACGACACGGCTGATTCCTTGACGAGGTGTGGTGGCTTGAGTACCTCCATGACCCGGAGAGCCAGGTCAGGGGGAGTGTCAAAACTTCCACCTCTTTTAGTAGCGTTTCGCATACTGGACGGGTCAAAGGGTAGAGGTCAGACAAATATCAGCCAACTCTCCTCGAGTATAAGGGGTATGAGAAGGATCACTCAGACAGAAAAACCATGGGCAGACTTGGGCTCATCAGCCATGGCAGGCAGCCAGTCTAGGGGAGGGACCCCCGATACACGTTCTATGGATGAAGACGGAGATGCAGGACCCCTGTGGTGCGGCCAAACCTCTGCATCACGCAATAAGCATCATGATGAATTGCGCGCGGTCAACTTCACGATGTGGTGCTCGTCCTCTGGGGTTCCGCCGGGGAGGAAGAGTGCCGGGCCTACAGCCTTGAATGGGCCCACCCTCAGCTACCGGAGGTCACCTCGCCTCTACTTGTCCGACCAGGAGAAGAGGAGTGAGGGAAAATGTGGCCAGACCCGACACCAGTGAGGAGCAAGCTCTATGGCAACCTGGAGGAGCTGCGGAGAACAGCTGCTTTTGTGCGGGCGGCTGGCGCAAACATCTAGCGATCGACAAGACGAAGAAGAAGAATGAATGAATGGCTGGAGGAAAGAATAATGGATGGATGATATATGAATAAATAAACTAATGTAATAATGAAATATGCATGATGACTGAAGAAATGAATGAGGGACGGATGATAATAGATGTTGAATGAAAAATGATTAAATGGACGGATGCATTGATGATGGATGGATGAATAAATAAATGGATGGATTGATGATAAATGAATGGATAAATAAGTGGATGAATGAATGAAGAATGACTGAATGGACAATGAATAGATAAATGATTGAATAATAGAATAGATGGATGAATGAAAGAACAAATGAATCAACAAATGAATGAGTAAACAAGAAGGGCAAAGCCCATACGACTCACGTACTTGACATTGAACTTTACATGACCTTGACTTTTACATGGCCTTGACCTTCATGTGACCTTCAAGGTCAAGGTCAAACAACTAAACTTAGCAATGACATCATACACTAAGAAATGCTTTACACATTTTTCCTACCAAAATACATGTGACCTTGACCCTAGGTCACGGTCATCCAAGATCATGCAACACAAAGCTGTTAATTCAAGACATAGGAAGCACAATGGTGCTTATTGGCACTTTCTACCATGAGATATGGTCACTTTTAGTGGTTCACTACCCCATTTTGGTCACTATTCATAAGGATCAAAGTGACCTTGACCTTGATGATATGTGACCAAACGTGTCTCATAATTAAAGTATAACATGTGTACTACAATGTTATGAAGTTTAGAAGAGTTATCTTCCAAAGTTCAGGGTCAAGGTCACTTCAAAATATGTATACAATCCAACTTTACAGAGTTCCTGTGACCTTGACCTTGAAGCAAGATCAAGTCACTATGTACGTTTTTGACGCCTTGTCATCCTACACCATCATGCCAAATTGGATGTTGATAGACTTAATAGTCTCCGAGAAAAATTCAACGTTATTGTTTTTACGGATTACAGGACGCCCGGACGCCCGGTCTGCCCGGACGCCCGGACGGACGCCCGGACGCCCGGACGAACAACACGGGTGACCTAGTGTGAAAGAATAACATGTGTACTACAATGTTATGAAGTTTGGAAGAGTTATCTTCCATAGTTCAGGGTCAAGGTCACTTCAAAATATGTATACAATCCAATTTTAAAGATCTACTGTGACCTTGACCTTGAAGCAAGGTCAATCAAACTGGTATCAAACGAGAGGGATTACTTTGCCCTATAAACCGTATATAGGTTAGGTATCCAATCTTGAAAATGTCAGTCACAAATTGGGAACATGTGAAAAATAGCTGTTTTATACAACATTTACGGCCCCTGCGACCTTGACCTTAATGGAAGGTCAAGTCACTATGTATGCTTTTTGACGCCTTGTCATCATACACCATCATGCCAAATTGGGTGTTGATAGACTTAATAGTCTCCGAGAAAAATCCAACGTTAAAGTTTTTCACGGACGCCCGGACGCCCGGACGGACGACACGGTTGAGTACATAGACTCACTTTTGCTTTTCATGTCAGTGAAAAACTAATAAATGGACGACTGAATGAATGCATATGGCTAATCAGCCTGATCTGGTGATGTGAGGCGAGAACACTTGTTTAGAAATGTGACATTATTAAAGGATGTAAGATGCACACCTTTCTAGCATTTTCACACCGTTATATAACACGAAAGGCAAAGCCCATACGACTCACATGCTTGACCTTGATCTTTACATGACCTTGACCTTCAGGTGACCTTCAAGGTCAAGGTCAAACAACTAAACCTACCAATGACATCATACACTAAGAAATGCTTTACACGTTTTCCTACCAAAATACATGTGACCTTGACCCAAGGTCAATTTCATCCACGGTCATGCAACACAAAGCTGTTAATTCAAGACATAGGAAGCACAATGGTGCTTATTGGCACTTTCTACCATGAGATATGGTCACTTTTAGTGGTTCACTACCCCATTTTGGTCACATTTCATAAGGGTCAAAGTGACCTTAACCTTGATGATATGTGGCCAATGTGTCTCATGATGAAGGTATAACATGTGCCCCACATAATTGTTAAGTTTGAAACAGTTATCTTCCATAGTTCAGGGTCAGGTCACTTCAAAATATGTATACAATCCAACTTTGAAGAGCTCTTGTGACCTTGACCTTGAAGCAAGGTCAATCAAGCTGGTATCAAAAGATAGGGCTTACCTTGTCCTATATACCATATATAGGTCAGGTTATAAATCTCAAAAACATCAGAAAAAATTGAGAAAATGTGAAAAATGACTGTTTTTAGACAACATTTATGGCCCCTGCGACCTTGACCTTGAAGCAAGGACAAGTCGCTATGTATGTTTTTTGAGGCCTTGTCATCATACACCATCATGCCACATTTGGTATTGGTAGACTTAATAGTCTCCGAGAAAAATCCAACGTTAAAGTTTTAAACGGACGCCCGGACGCCCGGACGCCCGGACGGACGAAACGGGTGAGTACATAGACTCACTTTTGCTTCGCATGTGAGTCAAAAAAGAGCTGAATGCACATCTCTATCCAAAAGTAGCATATGAACATGGCGGCTCGATGGCTTCTCATTACCTGGAACCCCCGCTAAGGAAAATTAGTACCATTCGTCATTATCTTTCTCAGCAGGCCACCAAAACGCTCATCACATCACTTGTTCTGCCTCGTGTTGACTATGGAAACTCTCTTCTTGCTGGCATCCCTGACACTCTGCTCAACAAACTCCAGAAAGTTCTGAATTGTGCTGCTAGGGTAGCTTTTCTATGTCCCAAGCGTACCCATATCTCACGACTCCTACATACACTTCACTGGCTCCCCATCTCTCAGAGGATAGATTATAAACTTGCTACTTTGTGCTTCAAGGCCATCGACAACACCGCACCACACGCTCTTACAGAAATTCTTGCAGTCTACACGCCCTCCAGATCTCTACGCTCAGCTGCTGACTCTAGAATGCTCAAGGTCCCCCGCCGTAATAAGAAAACTCAAGGACAGCGTGCCTTCTCCTATATCGGACCTGTAACCTGGAATAGTCTCCTCTCTCAGTCCGTCATTCTGACACTCTGCCCCAGTTCAAAAGTGCTCTAAAGACCCACCTCTTCCGATCCGCCTTTCCCGCTGAGCTGCTTCGCCTTACTTGACCTGGCCGGCAAGTGCTGTGTATATTGTATAGTTTGTTCTATTTGTTCTATGATCTTAGTTTTTGTTTTTTGTTTATGAGTGTTGTGTGTGAGTTTTCAGTGGGAATGTGGTGTTGAGTGGTTGAATGAGTGTTGATTCTTTGGATTGTAAACGTCATGAGCTTGCCTGTCAAGGGAAGGTGTGTGCTTTTGAATAAACTATTATTATTGTTATTATTATTATTTATTATTATTATTATTATTATTATTATTATTATTATTATTATTATTATTATTATTATTATTATTATTATTATTATATAGGGCTTCCGGGGCATGCAGCAGGAGCTCAGCCAGGGGCTGAAATAGGGCTGAAATGGTCGTTGTCGGCAACATTTCCGGACACTGTACCCCAGCTTCAAATCTCGGCATTTCTCGCAATAACGGACATTTATAAACGTCGTTTAGCTTAAGACTACACCCGAATCACGCGGACCGTAAAGGTGCATGGAGTGCAGTATCGCCGAGCAAGACGTTTCTCACAAAACGCAGATACATTAACGCGGCCTGATCTTAGAAAAACTCCCCGGGCGTTCGAGTCATGTGACTGTAAGGCCGAGATTTCAAAACTGGGGTACAGTGTCCGGAAATCTTGCCGACAACGACGCATTCAGCCCAAATAGGTTATCTGGGAGTATTGGGACAGGGTCAGACCACCCTCTAAGATCGAACCCAGAGCACACTTACAGCCACCTGGTCACCAAACGCCACGTTCACGCCCAAGACAATCACCACAAACATCTACCACTCACACGGAATGTCAACACCTGTCACTCACTCTACAATAGTTCACGACAAGACAGTCTTCTTTATGACGCGTTTGATCTAGCAGGAAGCCATTCAACAATGACGTCATACAACACATGTATGTGTGTACACGCATGCATGAACATGATCACAATGTTCAACACTTGTAAGACAAGAAGGACAAAGCCCATACGACTCACATGCTGGACCTTGATCTTTACATGACCTTGACCT
>JAWQFJ010015847.1:0-15000 GCA_034096865.1 Theodoxus fluviatilis
TGACATGAACACAGTAGATGTTCAATACACTCGGTGATAGGTGCACCTCATCACAATCAGATAGTATTGTTCTTGAGCAACACATAATCTCTGAATTCATCTCTGCTCGTTTTGAGCACTAGCGGGCCTTTGAAGCTACAGGACAGTGCATTGGTCATGAACTCATTTAAAGATAAATTTCATCCCTGTTTATAGGCAATGTTTTTTTGTTATTAGCTGAGGAGATACTTGCCCAGCGCAAGTTTTGTTTTTGCATATATCGAAAAATGTTGGTGCACCCTGCAATTACTGTTCCCCCCGCCACCTAATTTTATTTTTGAACGCGAATGATATCATTAAAACTGGTTCGTGTAAAAAAAAAAACGCCTGCCATGAACACTGCTTCGGGTGTGACTTGGTCATTCCAAACACACGCAGTATGAAAGCTCTGAAAATAAATTACCGGCAGTGAAAGGAAGACTTCAGTTGTTGAGCATTCTCGCATGCTGATGTTGCTGTAACGTAGCAATATTGTGGTACTTGTGTATGAATAAAGTTTATTAAGTAACAATCTCTGCATGAAAAAAAAAGAATTTTGATTGAAACTATCCTGTTGACAAATTATATTCCAAGCTGCCAACCTATGCTTATGGACATTTCAGACGATGTTTGAATATACTTCTGCTCATTCTAATTAACTACACATGCAGACGGAAACATTGTCATGTTAGCCTTGCTAGTGGAAGACACACACACACACACACACACACACACACACACACACACACACACACACACACACACACACACTCACACTCACACACATTCACTCACACTCTCTCTCTCTCTCTCTCTCTCTCACACACACACTCACTCACTCACACACACACTCACTCACTCACACACACACACACACACACACACACACACACACACACACACACACACACACACACACACACACACACACACACACACCCCACACACACACACACACACACACACACTTCGTGGCGGAGGTGTTTCGATGAAAGGAGACATGGATGTGTCTGTCAGTGATTTGTAGTACAATATGATGTGCAGAAATGCGTCATACGGAGAAAGTAATTCGCAAGTGGATTCACTGGTGTGTTGCTAGATTGCAGTATTGAGAGTTGCTGCATTGATGTATAACGGTATAATGAGAAAACTTGCAAATGGTTAAAGCAGCTAGATTCTTTTGAAATAACATGTCATGAGATTATCTCACATCCGGAAAAAGGGGAGATAATCTTTTATTAATAAACTCGGTGCAACGGTTCAAGTCATGGTCGTCACGTCAGTTGTTGACTTCGTCCATCTTGTATATTTGTTTTGTAAATTTGTCTTTATCATTGTGTCTGAGCTTTTAAAAAGTTAAATAATTTTGGTATTTATATTTAACATCACAATTCATCGCTTGTCTTCATTTCGTATGCAGAAATACACGGAATCATGTAAGCATGTATTGTTGTTTTTTTTACTGCTTTTTGCAGGCAGTCACCGTGTTTCGGATTTTGAAGAAAAATTTGGATTGTCCAAATGATGATTTTTCATGTGGGTTTTTTTTCATACGATTTATGAAGCACATTATATTAGAGAGGAAAAAAGCGGACGCTTATTTCAGGAAATGGATAGATGCAATGAAAGAAAGAGGGGATTTAGTAATATTCGGACCAAAATGAGTCAGTGAGAAACCATTATGTATGTATGTATTTTCATTTTTACTGCGCCATTATCACGATAAACATGCTCATGGCGCGACTTTGCTGGCAACAACGCGGTGGAACGTATTCCATGAAATACTTGTTCTTTCTTTTTCAGCTGTTCATCAACAACGAGTACGTGAACTCTTTGAGCGGAAAGACCTTTCCAACCATCAACCCTGCCACTGGCGAGAAGATCTGCGATGTGCAGGAAGGGGACAAGGTAAGATGAATGTTACATTATTTTCTTGCTCAGTTGTGGCTTTCTCAGTTTGTGCGCTGGCTGCTCCCTGAAACTCGGGTAAAGATATTGACTCCAGTAAGACTGAGATGTACCAAAATAGATGGGCTCCCCATTATGTGATGATCTCCTCAAAGCAGTACTGAAAATATAGAAATGCAGGCTTATTTCCTTCCGTGTAACTTTCTGCACGTGTTTTGTAAATGTTAACACACGCATGCGCACACACATGTAACAACAAGAGCAACACAACAACAACATGCAACCACAATAACAGAACAACCACAACAACCATTTGCACTTTTTTCTAGAGCCGTTTCAATGGAAATGTGAAAAATGGCTAGAAATGATTTACATTTCATGCTTTATTTTGTTGTGATTTGTGTAGTTTTCATTTACGAATCTTCATCAGTTCATGGGACTGTGTCAAAGCAGCTTGTTATAAATCGATGTTGTGTACTAGAAGTCAAGTGGCAGTAGTCATTACAATGCTAGTTTGCTGATCTGATATCTTTTTGGCTGCAATCAGTTCTGCCGTGAGAGATGTACAAGGAGAGATACCACGTGAGGAGACTCAATGGTAGATGCAACAGCCTACAGGGCAGGGAGATAATGTGTGGGACGACTGGCGTAGGCATTGCAGTATTATCAAGAGCAAAGTGCAAGGGCCACTGCTCAGTAAGCCACACTCCTCCTGATAAGTTGGGGTAAGAATAGACCCACGGCGTTTCTCCACGCCATTAAGCCTCGCACAAAATTTACTAGTTGTGGTCACAGCAACCCGGCCAACCCTTTTTATCCTGCAGACCCTAAAGGTTGTTTTTTCATGATTCCCCAAAAGACAAGAAACATTGATGGTAACCACCGACCTGTGTGCTGTCCCATCTCCCCTGCCCTATGTGCACTCCATGAATTCACTATTTAAGCTTTAACCAAGCTTTTTCAGAGAAAGCAAGTTTGGTCAATGTTCAATCTGGCCTCTTCTGAAGAGGAAAACAAAGTTCAGACTGAATTGCGGACCCATTTTTATAATTGTTGCCATGCTATTTACCTTCTCCTCATTTTTATTTTCACTCCTTAGAGGCGAATAACTAGGGAAGTCGTGACTTGCTCTTAATCTATTCAGCTGTACTGATTTATCATGATCAATAACCTTGCATAGACTACAAAGAGTGGTAGGCTGTAAAACTACATCTATCCATCCATCCACCAACAAGCCACCACTACTCCCCACCCGCAATGGCTCTGGTATAAAAATAGACCCACAATGTCTCTCTACATGATTCGAAAAGGGCCATCAACCAGAGCAGTTGAAACTTTACTTGCTCTTACGCTAACCAGCGCTTGTGATTTTGTAGTCAATGGACTTACATAGCCTACAAAGGTTCTTCTGCTGTAAAACTTACATCGTTCATTCATTCAACAAGCCTCACAAAGACTCGTACTACAGACATTATGCGTAGATGAATTTATTCACAGAATCATTTGACGACGTTGGGATAAAATCTTGATCAAATGGAACAAAGCGACCTTTTCAAATCTTTATTCCTTAAACTTTGTAGATCTCAGACGATTTACCATTTGGATGAAGTTCAAGGCACAACGTGGGGAAAACATAAAGGGGATCGAAGATCTCCTTTTCGCACACACGGTGGGATAGTATTTCTCACATCCCCTGTCGTGCCACAGAAAATTAGGTTTGGGGTTGACCATCAGACAACTCTCGTTGCCGTCGGGCTGTTTTTGGTTTCAGTGGAGGTTCTCTATGGGGACGCTAATGTGCAGCCAGGTCCACACTCCACTAATCAGCCTGGCGTTCAGCCAAATGCTTGGCTCTGAAAGTAGGAAAACGTCTGTACCAACAACAAAAAAGCAGCTTTACCTCCATAGTGTTGTGAGGAGCTGAAGCTATCCTGTACAGTGGGTTATGTCAAAGTTAAAAATAGTTCAGTAATGTTCTTTGTCAGTATTTTAGGATCTAATAGTGATTTTGATGCTTTGATGTGTCCCAGGGTTTTCATACTTACTAAACGCGACTTCGCTGGGAATTCCTGCATTCCTTGTAATTTGCTTGGATGAGAGTTGCTGTGATATCAGCATCATGTCAGGAGGGCGAAGATGATATTGTTGGACGAATATTTGCAAGTTATCTACGAGTTAACGTTGAGCTTTCGCTCGGAAACCTCTTAGCCCAGAAACCCGCGAATCTCCATGGATGTAGTATGCAGTGTCATGAACTCTGTATTGACTATCAAATCGTTGACAACTTCCAGGCCGATGTTCCTAAGAACTGGTGGTCTGTAGTGGATAGCTGAAATGTCCGATGTGTCCTCTTGAAGATGGTGTTCTTAGGAGAACCGAGACTAGGCTGACGTCTTCAGAGCTGACTACAGGTACCTGGCTTCTGTTAGATCATCCGTAGGGGCTGGATGCTTTATAACGGGGCCGCTGTCCTTGGATAATTTACACGCTCTGTGCCTCCCAACCTTCGGTTTATGTCGCTTCTTCGAGCAGGCGTTACTTCGAGAAAGAAGTTCTCAGGACGAATCGATCGCGGCGGTGGAATAGTACGTGATTAGGCAGGAAGCGAACTAGTAGCTGGGCGCTTCTATCCACACAGCAGTCCTTGTTCTTTGTTGAGGGCCTTTCCAGATCGGGAAACTAAAGTAATCGTGCCGCTTGAGTCTGATAACTGCAGAGGGCTCGAGGCTGTAAGTCTGTGTAAAGAGTTGAACGCTGCCGTCTGTGCGAGGTCCTCCATGGAGAATGTATTCATCCGCATAGTGAATCCAGCTCAGGTGACTTCTGTTGACCCTTGTGCTGCTTCAAGCTTGGCGAGCTCAACTCTTGCTTGTGGAAAAGTAGATCTTGTTGAGAATGATTATGGCTTATAGTTAAACCCGAACTTGTACATATTTTCTTTGAGTTCTGTACAAATGAACTCATTTGCCTCTCGCGTTTACATCGTGGAAGGCCATTGATTCCATGTGATGTGTCAGAACGGGTCGCAAATCATGGGTTATAATTAGATCCGCGCTGTGCGTGGGTATTGAACTCTTGACGTTTGGTAGTGGCGTTTGCAAACTAAAACGCTAGCAAGAACGGTACTCTCGAACCACTTGTTTATATTTCCTGCCTTTGATGACCATCTGTTGTCTCGCTTTTTATTGTATTTTTTCTGCTTTTGATAGATAAACCGCATGCATGGGATTTATTTGTTGTAATTGTTGCACATTTCTAACTCAGCCAAGAGAAAGTTGTGTTGTTTTTTTCATTTTTATATTTTTGAATGCCTCTGATTGCTGGAATATTTCTCCTCTTTTGTGTTCATTTATATTCCACCTATCATAAGTGTATTTTTCTACGCCTTCTCTGTTAGTGTTAATGCTCTTGATTCTGCTGAACTATTACCATCGCCTTCTTCACCTCCATCATTCCACCATTATCCACCAGCAGCACTACCATCTTTCTTGACGCCACCATTTCTTCCGCCACCATTTCCGCAACTGCCATCACCACCACCACCACTACTACCACCACCATCACCACTGCTGCCACTACCACCACCACTACTGCCACCACCACCACCACTACCACCACCACTACCGCCACAACCACCACCACGACTGCCACCACCACCACCACTACCACCACCACCACCACCACTACTGCCACCACCACCACCACTACTGCCGCCACCACTACCGCCACCACCGCCACCACTACCGCCACCACCACCACCACTACCGCCACTACCACCACCACTACCGCCACAACCACCACCACGACTGCCACAATCACCACCACTACCGCCACCACCACCACTACTGCCATCACCACCACCACTTCTGCCACCACCACCACCACTACTGCCATCACCACCACCACCACTTCTGCCGCCATCACTACTGCCACCACCATCACCACTACTGCCACCACCACCACCACTACTCCCACCCCTGTCACCACCATTACTTCTGCCACCACCACCACCACCACTACTGCCACCACTGCCACCACCACCACCACCACAACGATCGCCATCACCTCCCCCAATTCACCAGTACTGTAACTTCCACCACCGGCGTCACCACTACCACCATACTGCCACAACACCACCTCTCTCACTACCTCTGCTATCACCTGTACCACCACCATACTGCCACAACACCACCTCTCTCACTACCTCTATCACCTGTACCACCACCATACTGCCACAACATCACCTTTCTCACTACCTCTGCTATCACCTGTACCACCACCATACTACCACAACACCACCTCTCTCACTACCTCTATCACCTGTACCACCACCATACTGCCACAACACCACCTCTCTCACTACCTCTATCACCTGTACCACCACCATACTGCCACAACACCACCTTTCTCACTACCTCTGCTACCACCTGTACCACCACCACCACTCCCATCAACACTGCCATCACTTTCCCTTCAACACCATCGCTACAATGATGTTAATGTTTGGATCCGTGCCCAGGATGTGTCAATTGTCTAAATTCATCCTTTCCCTTCAAAGTAAGCTTTGCTCGTTTCCAGTAGGAATAAGTTCACTTTCGATGATACATTCAAGAACTTGTTTACTTGTGTATATTGGGGGGGGATATCAACGCTCTTTATTATGTTAGACAGGCTAAGTAAACAAACAAGCAAACAAACAAAAACAAATACCCGAGCAAAACATATTACACCAACATTTATTTATGTAATGCAAGTTTTTAACAAACTGAGATGTTACAGACATATTGGAGAAAACGGAAAAAGATTGAAGGCACACTATATCATATGCTTGCTACGGAACAGTGAGCGAACCGCACGTTTTACATGCCGCGTTCATTGATTAAATACAGTGCACATAAATAGTTTGCTGTCTCCTGGTATAACATCGCAGACAAGACCTATTTATATAAATCCCAAAGCGCAGATGAACGACAATCCCCTTTCCTTGGTAACCAGAACGAGAATATCTATCGAGCAAAGTAAAGGACAGCGAAGGCAAGACTGATGTTTTCATCGTACAAGCAGGAGTTGGTAATTACGTCGATGTCAGGTTCTGCATGATCGCTTGAAAGCCACGCCGTAAACGTCCTGCAGTGATGCAACGTTAGCTCGGCAAGCGTAGATTAAAGTGACCTAAGCTGAACAGTATCAACAGTGTTTAAATTATGTTCCCAAGTAGACTTGTTACGGGGGTCTCGACGTTTCTCCTCTTCTTGTATAAATACCTTCTGGTCTTTCTCCGTAGTCGATGAGCGTTCTGTGGTAGAGCTGGATGTTCTTCTGGACGGGCGAGGCGTACCACTTCTGTCTTGTCTGCTGGTCTGCTTGATTCCGGATGGCTTGGTGTTCCATTTGGTTGGACAGAAAACTTCATATCTCTTCTTAAGTTCTTATTCCTTTATTCCTAGCAGCAAGACACAAGATGTTACACTGCCCAACATTCGCTACCTCTCTATCTTTCTCTGACTACATTCTCTCTCTCCCTGTCTGATCCATTCTGTCTGCCTGCCTGCCTCCGTCTCTCTCCTACCTGCCTTCGTGGTCATCTCCGTCTCCTCGGCTCTGGTTCCCTGTCTCCGGTCTGATTCCGTCTCTCTTTTATTCTGTCATCCCAAATTACTAACGTTTCTATGTTCTTAGTCACAGACTATTCTCATTGCCTTTTATGGTCATGCATCTCGACCATAACAGAGAAAAGGGGGGAAGGGGGGGGGGGGGGGAGACTGCACACATTCCCACATGGGGGTGGGGTGGGAGAGGAAATGGTCTCTGGGGAGACCATACATCTCCATTCGGTCTAGAACTCTCTCCCACAAATAACTTGCTTCGTGATCCATTTTCTGTGACTCATTCCATCTGGAGGTAGGCCTACAGCATCGCTTTCTACTTTTCAGTTTAACAGTCACTTTTTCCAGCATAACATTCCGCTGAACTTACTGAAAACGGAATGCCCTCATTCCGTAAAAATTATGAGAGCATTTTAAATTTTGGGAGTTTGTCTTAATGCTTCAATAAGGATAAAGAACTACGGTTGGCCGACACAACTTTTCCAAAATCATTTTCAAAGAAATAGCATTTTCTGCCTTATGGAAAGTTTTAATTATCTTATTATCGTCATTTATATAAAATTCATAGCATCTTAGTAAATATGATCTTATCATTACCAATTGTTCTTATTATTATTATTATTATTATTATTATTGACTCACATGCGAAGCAAAAGTGAGTCTATGTACTGAGCCGTGTCGTCCGTCCGTCCGGGCGTCCGGGCGTCCGTCCGTCCGTCCGGGCGTCCGTCCGTCCGGGCGTCCGTAAAAAACTTAAACGTTGGATTTTTCTCGGAGACTATTAAGTCTATCAACACCAAATGTGGCATGATGGTGTATGATGACAAGGCCTCAAAAAACATACATAGTGACTTGACCTTGCTTCAAGGTCAAGGTCACAGGAGCCATAAATGTGGTCTCAAAAACAGTCATTTTTCACATTTTCCCAATTTTCTCCCACGTTATTGAGAATGGCGACCTTAGCTACAAGTGGTATATAGGTCAAAGCAAGCCCTATCTTTTGATACCAGTTTGGTTGACCTTGCTTCAAGGTCAAGGTCACAGGAGCTCTTCAAAGTTGGATTGTATACATATTTTGAAGTGACCTTGACCCTGAACTATGGAAGATAACTGTTTCAAACTTAATAATTATGTGGGGCACATGTTATACTTTCATCTTGAGACACATTTGGTCACATATCATCAAGGTCAAGGTCACTTTGACCCTTATGAAATGTGACCAAAGTGGGGTAGTGAACCACTAAAAGTGACTATATCTCATGGTAGAAAGTGCCAATAAGCACCATTGTGCTTCCTATGTCTTGAATTAAGAGCTTTGTGTTGCATGACCTTGGATGACCTTGACCTTGGGTCAAGGTCACATGTATTTTGGTAGGAAAAATGTGTAAAGCATTTCTTTGTGTATGATGTCATTGGTAGGTTTAGTTGTTTGACCTTGACCTTGAAGGTCACCTGAAGGTCAAGGTCATATAAAGGTCAAGGTCAAGCATGTGAGTTGTATGGGCTTTGCCCTTCTTGTTATTATTATTATTATTATTATTATTATTATTATTATTATTATTATTATTATTATTATTATTATATGTATTAACATTTTCCAATATATTTCACATTGTATTATATTGCACTTCAAACAAAGGTTGAATAAATAGTTGGTATACTTCGAGAGAGAGAGAGGCAGACAGCATCAATGTCATATTGCATATTTAACAAAAATCATCACACTGATACGTATTTCACATCCCGAAAATGACAAAAAAATATTACGACACATTAAAAAAGAAAAACACAATCACATGATATTTCACATCTAACCAACTATCCCTTGATCAACAAGGCAATTGTTGATATATCACTGTACATTGTTCACGAAATTTTTAAGACACTTCACACAGAAGTTGTTCATGGCTATTAGTTATTTACTCTATCCTAACATCGACAAACATGATATATATGATTATATATTGATTGATCATAACATTCCGTTGAACATTAATTATGAAAAATAAACCTGAAAATGGACATGAGTTTCGGTTTTGGGTAATGAAAATAAAGTAAGCTTGAATTACGAATACGTAAACAACAAGAATATGACAACATTAAAGCATCACCAAAAAACCCAGCAACGCAACATTGCTTATATATTTAAAGAAAACGATAAATACATTAAATAATTTAGGGTGTTTGTATCAGTTGACCCAATCCTGTACATGAATATGAACATTTTCCCTCTTGGCAAAGAAGCTTGACAAACTTATCATAAGGGCAATCACAGAGAAGACCTTTACTTCTCTGTAGGAGATGGACACCAAACAAAAAGATGTCTGAACGTCTAGGAAAACATAATCATTCAATTATTTTTTATTTTGTGTGTGTGTGTGGAAAGGAGCAAAATACCTTGGTTATATGGGATAAGAAAAAAAATGGCTATACCATACATCTTAGTCCAAAGAAAAAATATGTACATATGTA
Source organism: Theodoxus fluviatilis (assembly GCA_034096865.1). NCBI lineage: Eukaryota > Metazoa > Mollusca > Gastropoda > Cycloneritida > Neritidae > Theodoxus > Theodoxus fluviatilis. Next base: position 10,005 of record JAWQFJ010015847.1, read on the forward strand.
CAGGGAAAGAAAGATATAGGGCTTCATCTTTACATAAAAATTGTTATACTTCTAATAAAGAAACAAAATTGAACAGGGGAGAGTCATAGGGTAAATGGAGTGGTGAACTTGGGGGAAAGGAGAGTGATGGCTGTAGTATGATTAAGGAGTGATGGGGAAGCATGGGAGTATGTGAGTTCAGCAGGGGTGATGATGTCGGGGGAAAAAAAAGTGTCATCTGAGAGTTTTGATGCCTCTGTGTGTGTGTGTGTGTGTGTGTGTGTGTGTGTGTGTGTGTGTGTGTGTGTCTGTGTGTATGTGTGTGTCTGTCTCTAACTGTCTCTCTGTCTCTCTCTCTCTCTCTCTCTCTCTCTCTCTCTCTCTCTCTCTCTCTCTCTCTCTCTCTCTCTCCCTCCCTCCCTCCCTCTCTCTCTTCCCCCCTCCCTCTCTCTCTCCCTCTCTCTCTCCCTCTCTCTCTCCCTCCCCCTCTCTCTCTCTCTCTCTCTCTCTCTCTCTCTCTCTCTCTCTCTCTCTCTCTCTCTCCCTCCCTCCCTCCCTCTTACTCTCATACGCGATTCTTATAAGGTGAATACCTAGGGACATCGTGACTTATCTGTGCTTATTCTAAACTATTCTAGTGGCCTTACATAGCCTACAAAGGCTGATAGGCCATAAGACTTCATCCATCCATCCATTCATCCATCCATCCATCCATCCACCCATCCATCCATCCATCCATCCCCCCTTTCTCCCTTCTCTCTTTCTGTGTGTGCATGTGCGTGTGTATTACATTCAGTGTCTGTCGTCCTTTACTTCGAGCTCTAAGGTTAACCAGTGAATTTCTCGCACACGACACGGAAGGTGTTGGTACAGAAGGCGTCATGCCAGGCAAATTTATCTGTAATAGACAAAGCCGCACAGCTCTGGCCAGACTCGTGCCCGTTGGGCTGACCCGAGGCCCAGTAGGCCAACGTGCACACTGTCCGAGTGTGCTGCCACATCCAGTCTCCGTCCACCCTCAGCATGTCCAGCCACACGTACTCGCCTGCAACGGAAGACGGGGGATGAAGACGGAAAGCCTGATGGAGCAACATCGGCATGGGCGAGGAAATCGCATCGTGGGCTTGTATGTGGATTTGTAAGGGGTGGGGATAGGCGGAATCATGTCACTCGCCTCCTCTTCGGGAGAATGTCTATTTTTTAATTTTAAAAAACCCTGTGGTTTGGGGGTCAGAATAGACCCACCGCGTCTCCCTAGTGGGTTGGGGGTCAGAATAGACTCACCGCGTCTCCCTGTGGGTTGGGGGTCAGAATAGACTCACCGCGTCTCCCTGTGGGGTGGGGGTCAGAATAGACCCACCGCGTCTCCCTACTCGGTTCCTAAGAGACGAATAACTATGGAACCCGTGGCATGATTTGCGCTTGCTCAACTATTATAGTGGTTTTAATGTTCAATGGCCTTACATGGCCTACAAAGGCTGATAGGCCGTAAAACTCCATCCACCAGCAATGGAGAAGCATTGTTTTCTTGAAGAGTAAAGTGCTGTAGGGGATGAATGACCGTGGAGGACATGTTCCTGAGGGAGCTAACCTGGGCTTGCTTGGTGGGGAAATGACCCAAGGGAATGGGGGTGGGTGGTGGGGGAGGGGGAGACGAAATGTCTGATAACCAGTAGCAAGTCCCCAAAATGGATGTACACTGCTTGCTGGATACCAATAGACACTACAGTGGTTTATCAAAACCACCCAACAACAAGACGCGGTGGGTCTGTTTTTACCCAAACCCACAGAGGGCCAGGGGGTTGTACAGTGGCGACTTGCCCGTAGCGAGATTTGTCCCCGAGAAGTACGTGCCCCCTCGGGGAGGCTACTTGTCTCTACGCGATTCGTAAACTGCGAATAACCGGGGAAGTCGAGGCTTGACTTCCTTTTACTCTCTCTAGTGATTTTTACCGTCAGTGGCCTTACATAGCCCACAAAAGCTGATAGGTCGTAACATTTCATTCTTCTTCATCGTCGTCATCGTCGTCGTCATCGTTTCTATCGTCGTCTTCATCATCATCATCATCATCATCATCATCATCATCGTCATCATCATCATCGTCATCATCATATTCATCATCATTGTTGTCACCAACATGATCGTCGTTGTCGTCATGATAATCGTTGTCGTTGTCGTCATCATCATCATATATCATCATCATCATCATCATCGTCGTCGTCGTCGTCATTGTCATCATCATCATCGTCGTCATCATCATCATCGTCGTCGTCGTCGTCGTAAACAGCATCACCATCAGCATCACCATCAGCTTTACCACTTGTCATCATAACCACTTCCGTTTTCGACCATGCTTAAGTATTACATTCCAAATAACATCCAAGATACTCAAGAAAGTTATGTTTGTACGGTCTTTTTTAAATTTAATGTTTAGATTGCTGTAGAGACTATGTGTGCACAACTCACCCATTTGAAAGCCTGTGAGGTTTGCTCGAATCCATCCCATTTTCTCCTCTGTGTCTGCTGTGAGGATTCTCATGCCCACACCACAACAGGCTGTCACCGCGTCTGAGTAGGTTTTGGCTTCGAGAAGCGTCAATGTGCCACTGCGCTGAGCAGAAGATCCTTGTTGACAAGGGGATTCTGAAGGAAAGCGCGAAGACATGAAATAGGACAATGTTGTTTGTGCACGCAGACTGCAGTGTTGCTTGCGTAACTTTTGAAAGTCACGGCCTTTTCTTTCAGGTGATCCCTCTGTGGGTAGAGGGTAAAAACTGACCCCCCGCGTCTCCCTAGTGGGTAGAATGTAAGAACTGACCCACCGCGTCTCCCTAATGGGCTGGGGGTAAGAACAGACCCACCGCGTCTCCCTAGTGAGTTGGGGGTAAGAACAGACCCCCCGCGTCTCCCTAGTGGGTAGGGGGTAAGAACTGACCCACCGCGTCTCCCTAGTGGGTAGGGGGTAAGAACAGACCCCCCGCGTCTCCCTAATGGGCTGGGGGTAAGAACAGACCCACCGCGCCTCCCTAGTGGGCTGGGGGTAAGAACAGACCCCCCGCGTCTCCCTAGTGGGTAGGGGGTAAGAACTGACCCACCGCGTCTCCCTAGTGGGTAGGGGGTAAGAACAGACCCCCCGCGTCTCCCTAATGGGCTGGGGGTAAGAACAGACCCACCGCGCCTCCCTAGTGGGTTGGGGGTAAGAACAGACCCCCCGCGTCTCCCTAGTGGGTTGGGGGTAAGAACAGACCCACCGCGTCTCCCTAGTGGGCTGGGGGTAAGAACAGACCCCCCGCGTCTCCCTAGTGGGTAGGGGGTAAGAACTGACCCACCGCGTCTCCCTAGTGGGTAGGGGGTAAGAACAGACCCACCGCGTCTCCCTAGTGGGTTGGGGGTAAGAATAGACCCACCGCGTCTCCCTAGTGGGTTGGGGGTAAGAATAGACCCACCGCGTCTCCTTAGTGTGTTGGGGGTAAGAACAGACCCACCGCGTCTCCCTACGCGTTTCGTAAGAGGCGAATGACTAAGGAAACCGTGACTTGGATCTTATTGTAAATACTTATTGTGGCTTTGTGCCTGAAGGAGCCTACTAAGGCTGATGGGCTGTAAAACTCCATCAATCCAGTCGTTCAGGTGATATTGGGTTGCACATGTGTAAACTTGCATGATGAATTAAATGGTGACGATCAAATCTTAACGATCTGACTTTCAGGATTAAGTGTTTAATGATTAAAATAATGTGTAAAGTAGCACTTTCAATCTACTCACCAGCTTTGCATCGTATGTATACTCTCTCCCTCTCTCTCGCTTGCTCGCTCGCTCTCTCCCCCCTCATACACAGACACACGCGCGCGCGCGCACACACACACACACACACACACACACACACACACACACACACACACAATCACGAACGAAACTAAAATAATTGTGTATGGACCTGTAGTTGTCTCCCCTCGCGTTGAAGTTTCGGCGGTTGTTTCCCTTTGCTCAGTGGCGCGTCCTAATCCTGAGGTTGATGTTTTTGTCACTAGGGTCTGGCTGCTGTCAAAACTCCCTTGATCTGTGTTGTAGTCTGCCTCCGTTACCCAAGTTGTGTCAGCGTATTTGTTAGTCGTCGCCAGTGCGGTGGTGGTGACGACGTCACTTTCGAAATGATTTTCAGGCAGCGTGCCTGTGCTGACGTCACTCGAAGTTTCGGATGTATTCGCGGCGTCTGTGCTGGGGGAAGTCGAAGTCTTGTTTGTCGTCCATTCGACCATGGCGTCGGACAGTAAAGCAGTTGTGATAGCACCGTCTCCTGCCAGTGTAGTCTGCTCCATGGTCCTCGACATGCTGCCTGTTGCCCGGCTGTCTGAGGAAAAAGTACACGCGAGAGTAGTTTGTACTAGAGTCAATATGAGACGCCGTGTTGATAGATTTCAGCCACGTTTGTTTTCATTCGGTCTTCAGGTCAAAGGTTATAATACAGACTGACACATATAGGAACCAGACAGAGCTCTACATAAGCCTGGCATAGTAACATTTGAGTGCCGACCTAGTATTTTTTTAGCGCCGCCCCTCCTAGATTATGTGAGCGCCAGAATGTTTGTTTTCCATAGGACATTTGAACGCTAACTTTTAAGTCCGTTGTAAAAGTCGGTGGGGCCAAGCTACTATACACAAAGAGTACCGAAGTAGCCAGCATGGACGACGTCAGGAAAACGGAAATAAAAAAAGGAAAGCAATGCATTATCTTCAATGGGTACAGGTACAAAGTAGATAAACGTCTGAAAAGGGGTAAGTCTATTATTTCATATGATTTTGTACAATGTCAATCGCTTAATTTCATTCTCTTTTTTTTGCAATGTTTTATAAAGTATGTAGTTTTGGGGCTATATATATATTATTAAGATGAATCAATAAATACAGTAATTTTACATGTATTGGGCGTAAAAAGAGTCGCTTTTTGCGTTACCTAGGTCTTAGATATTAGATCAAAGGGGCTTGAATCGTGTCGCTCGAAAGGCGCCTATACGC
>JAWQFJ010015847.1:20000-25000 GCA_034096865.1 Theodoxus fluviatilis
GAAGGAAGAAGAAGAAGATAGTCACACAATGTAATGAAATTGTACATGGATAAAATGGATAAAGAATTTAGCTCATACCTCGCATGTCTTGAATCGGGGTACTGACACAATGACATCCTGACTCTCGTCTTTGCCAGTGCTGGGGAAGGGGGGGAAGTGGCTTAGCAGACAGAGGCGGGAGGTGGGGTGGAAGCTGCAGGCCTGACAGGAACTCCAGTATGAGCACAGACGCTGACATCCCCTTAGACTGCGCACCTGGCTCCCCAACCTGACCCCTGGGGGTCCCAGCTCCCATCTCCCATCCTGTTGGACCATCTCCACACACTGGCCATGGCACAGACCCTGCTTAAACCACTCCGCTGCCAGCAGTAGTACAAGCAGAAGCTGTGGGAGCTGAAGATGGATGCCACGATGGTGGAGCAGTGGGCCAGCACGCCCACACGCCATGGTGGTTGAGATTATGATCGTCTCACAGTGCACGTCCTCACTCTCCTAGTGATCCGTTTGTCGTGGTTACAAATGCTTGCTTGTCTGCAAAGACAGGTGTTGGGGAAGAATGCTTCGAAGCGTCGGGCGCCAAATGTGAGACTGCCGCACAATCTCGGTTGCACAGAGCCTGAGGCAATGACGTCAGACTCCGGACTCTTCAAGATCAATGAGCGCTGCAGTGCGCCGTGAGAGTATCCTCAGTTCGATGCCTGGGACAAGCGGAATTCGAATATAAAATCTTTGAGTTTTGTCTCCGCTTTGTGCTCTCCAGGAAAGGAAGCGCGATCGGAGGGCAAAGCTTTGCTAATGATGAATGTCTTCGATTTTCATCAGTCCATATTCCGTGCTCTGAAAAAATGTGAAGTTGGCGCATCGTATTACGCAAACCCTGCGTTCCGTTGTGCTCTGCTTCATCTCAGCTATCGTAGCGAACAAAATCCCAGCATTCCTGCAGTCTTCTTCTTCTTCTCGAACGCCATCTCACTTGGAGACCAGTTCCTGCAATGAAGTGTGCTCTCCTGCGCAGTTTTTCAGACAGCTACCCGTTGAGGCCATAAGTGTTCTCTTAGGATGGGGTGATTTTTTGCAGTCCTGGAGAACGTGCTCAACGGTCTCTTCTGCTTCTCCGCAACAGCATATCGACGTTGAGAAAGATGGAGTATTCGCCCTGTTCTTGTCTGGATAGCTGATGGTAGCTGTCCATCGGCTGTTGTGTCCGATGCAGAGATTATATGGTGGTGATCATCTCTGTAGAGGAGACTTCATTGTTTTCTAGTTCTTTCTCTGCACCCATTTTGGCTAGTTTGTCAGCTTCTTCATTCCCATGTATATGTATTCCACAGTGTGGGATGGAATCCATTGTAATGACCTCTCACCCAGTGGCAGAGGTCAACTTTTTCAAGATCGCACAGCAGCTTGAGCATCTCAGAAGGCGCTCTAACTGCTTTACACTAGAGTGCGCCACCTGCTGTGCCCATCAACAAAGAAAATACAGCTTCAATAGTCGCATTTGATTGACTCATACTAAACATCGAATGAAATAGAGGTCACCCCACGGACTTGCAAGGTAAACATGCTTTGAGCCATTTAGTTTACAGCCATGGAAGTGGCAGACGTGTCGAATGCTTTCAAATTTCGAAGAAAGTCATATTGTAATGCTCAAAAAGACACCGTGTCAGATTGGATTGAATGTCGTAGTATGATATATGTAGTAAACGCCCGCATTTGTACCCGTGCCTGTAACGAAGTAGCAGACGACACACATTTTGGGTTTACCCTTGACCTTCCTCTATGACTGGTGATGGTCATCTCCCTTCTGTTATCAATGGTACTCGACCTTCAAGCTTTTATGATGACTCTTTAATCAAGAGGAATACAATTGAATGCGAAACCATTTTGGGGATTCATGTATCTTAAGAGGGCCTCCAAAACCCTACACTTTTAATGATGATGTGTATTTTCAGTCCTTCAAAAATAATAAACTCCTCAACCTGCTACTCTTCGTAGCAGAGATGAAGCAGAGTACAACGGAACGCAGGGTATGGGTTCTTTGCGAGACCCAGTTTTATTCCCAGGGGGCACTTAAAGCACGCCCAGAATGAAAGTAAAACCCTGCAAGACGTCTTAATATTCCACATCTCAGCGCTGTTTTTCTTTTCTTGGCGAGACCATTTGCGTCGATTGTCATCTTACACGCAGCACTCTTCTCCCCGTACATCGATGTCTTCCAGCTTGAAGCGATAGGTTGATTTGAATGATCTGTAAAGAACAAAATGAGCCCAGCATCTGATTAAACGATGACTCGCCAATCGCATTCATTTTTAAACAACCGGAATGCCGTGTTTGTTATTCAAAGATGTGTTCGTTGTGCATTCGCGTTGCGCTAACACCCGGGTTGCATTATTGATGTAGAATCAATAGAGTTGCCCTGCCTTTGCATCTTTAGCGATCATAGTCTATATGAAAGAAAGTAGATGCTGTTACTAAATTGTTCAGCAAGCTGTAGTGTTTGAACTCTGGTTCGCTTTACAGCAAATGAGTGAGCGAAGAAGTTTGGGATTATGGACAAACTCATTGCAGAAACAATTCATTCCACTTGAGAACTGAAAATCGACAGCTGGAGAATGTTATCTGGGCAAAAGCTGTCAAGAGGGTCGACACAGATAGGCACTTCAATTGTATTATTGAGCAGAAAATCGAAAAAGAGTGATATGACAGCAGTATTTGCTTTGCATCCAGAAATGCTGCTGAATATCATTGATGTATAGTTGGTCGGAGAAAGTATTTTAAAGCAGGTTTTATAGGTGCGCCTGTGAAGACTTCGAGTGTGTTTGTAAAGACCAGACGTGCGTTGTAAGCGGCGAGCCAATCGAGTATCTCGCAAGCGGGGCTAGCCATGCCGTTGTAAGGCGGCGAGTGGCTCGTGTGTCTCGCAAGACTTGGCGAGAGGCTCTTTCTGCAGCTCGCAGGATAGAAACAAAGAAACAAAATGGCGACTACCCGCATTGGAATTCTGTTTCTCGATGGGACTTTTTTCAATTGTCGCGTTGCGACGGAGGAATGGGACAGAATATTAAAACGTAAGTGTTCTTTCAGTATTCTTGAGTAATTTTACGTGGAATGGGAATAGGGAGGGTGTGGAATTCTACTAGTTTGTTTCCGTTGTGCTCGTTTCTTTCTGCGCTAGTTCCACTTTATTCTGCTTCGGTATGACAGCAACAATCAATACATTACATGATCATCATGATGATCATGATTGGTAATTCACAGAACAGCGTTTTAAATTCTTGAGATTTTGTGGTCGCATTGGGGACGTTGGGGTCGATAAAATATGCAGTCATAATCTAGGTCAGAATCGTCAAGAAACTTCAATAATAACACCCGTTTCAAACCAGCTCTGTCGAGCGACGCCATATTAGATAAATCGCCTGCTGTTTGCCCGTTGCTAAGCCGCATCTCGCGCTCGCCAATCTCGCTGCGAGACATCTCGCGCGACTCGCCGCTTACAACACACGTCAGGAAGGAAGTGGAAATGGTTATTGTTGCAGAAGTGATGGTGATGTAGATGAATGGTGATGGTGATGTAGAGGAATGGTGATGTAGAGGAATGGTGATGGTGATGTAGAGGAATGGAGATGGTAGAGCTAGTGTGATGTGCGGAAGTGCTTGTGGTGGAATGCTGCAGCTGCTGCTGATTTTCTTTTTCAAACGTCTATTTATGTCTAATGATCGACTCTGTTGTGCTCGATCTGACAAAATTGTTTTCAACAAAGGCAGCCACGAACTCGGGAAAGATAAATACCCCGTATTGATTACTTGCCCTCTCTCCATTTGGGATTTTTTAAACGTGATATTGTGGTGGCGATGGTATGGACATTGCCATTACTGGCATTAAACTTTAAAGCACTCTGGTGACTGCCACTTTCTCTGGTGGCTTCTAGAAGAAAACCTTATGTGGCCTCAAGGCACGCTCACTTCTGTTTAGCCATTAGCCATCGAGCAAGAATGTCAATAGTTCACATGAAACGAGGACCAAGTAAAAGCCATTTCACACGTCCCGTTTTGAAAAGCACTCTGGGAGAATCTGCACAACACAAAGACACGACCCACCAGTGCCATCACTAAGTGAAACAGCCAGTGGGACAGCTAGTGCCTTGACCCTGAGCCGAGTGTTGTTTTGAAGTTCGCAGACCACGTCTTCAGTGGATGGAATGAGTGTTTCGATCTGCAAAGCTTCGACGTTTTCACGTCCCTCATAAAGATATCAAACGTTTTTCTGTCTCTACTCTTCGCGATTTGCCACTTAAGTCTTTTTTTTGGAGCGTCAATTATTTACACCCAAAGTTCAGATCCAGAGGCAAATGAATTGTGAATATTGGGATACTCGTTTGCTTCATCTTATATATTGGGACCATGCCATACTTACTTTCTTGACAGTGACCTGAAGTCTGTTGGTGCAAAATGAATTCATCTGCCTCCAGATATTGCGCTAAACTTAGGATGAAGGTTATTGACGCTCCAAACGAAAATAAGACTTAACTGGTAGTAAGTCCTTGCAGAAAACAAGCTATGTTATATAGGTGAGGCGGTGTTTAAAACAATTTGTAAAATGTTTGATATTATAAGAAGATTTTACAGAATATGTTGCATTTTAGTTCCTTTTTTGCGTTTCATATCTGTAACACGATGGTGAAATTTGTAAATGGAACATTCGTCTTGTCAACGCGCTGTCTGGAAACCAGTCACCTTGGACCCTACGCCGGACTTGAGACAAGTGATTACTCGTACTGATTTCCAATGTGAGCCATATTTAACTCTGACCGAGACATCATCAGTCAGAAGATTCTCTGGCCTCGCATTAGGCATTGAAGTGTAAAACTAGCCCGTATATTAACAAACCAGGCAAACAGCCGTAGTGTCGGATTACGTATCTGACTAACTGGTAGTCACTTACACACGCGCACCAGAAGATATTCTTAGTTTCCTTCCTCCCTCACTCCCTCCCTCCCTTC
>JAWQFJ010015849.1:5000-20000 GCA_034096865.1 Theodoxus fluviatilis
TAAGTTAAACAGGCCAAGTTATTGCATGTATATGGCGTAGACTAACTTCGCACATCAAACCAGAAAATAAATACAGCATGATGACCTTAGTATGAAACAACCCGTATTTTTTATATCATTGCCGTTCAACTCGCCAGTACAGCTGTGTCGAGTCTGGAGGCTTTTCGACACTCGATAACACCAGTTGAAAAAACCCCGAAATATTTCACCACCTCTCCGCACTTCAGCTCTCCACCACACTCTTCCTAGTTTGGTCTGAGACATGCTGTGGATGCTTTGGATCAGCACGAAAACCAGAGGCGCTTTCTCAGCCTCCCAGAAAACCTTCAAAGACCGAGCCAGGAAATGGATCTAGCATGCATGGGACTTTTTCAGTCGTCTCCCCCGCGCGGAGCTCTTTTGCCGGTGGAGGAGAGGAGTCACTCCGGCGTCGGTGGCGGGAAGACGGGAGACGTGCAGCTGACGTAGCGATGATGGGAATCTAGCGTGGTCGAAGTTTTTCTCATTTCTGGGGGAAATTTATCGGGCGCGGGGCTTAAAAGGATCAATAGCAGATTAGAAGATCAAAGGCAGACCGCTATTGCCTGTGCCCACCGAGTAAGCGAGGTCGGCCGAACGCAAGCCTGCTATCGTAAATCTTGCGGCAGGGCCTGCAGTCATCATGCAAATTTTTCCCAGCCCCGACGCCCCTGCTCCAACCCTGGGAGGGGAGCTTCTGATTCGGGGGAGAAGGCCCGGACCCAGACGCCAAATTTATGTGTAAAAAAGGGGAGCATAAAATAAGATTGATATGCGGAGAAATATCATTATTTCGGGAGCCGTCTTGCGTGAGAGAAGTGATCAGGAGTCGCTGCTCGGGGTTTGGCCAATATTAGTATTTGGCAGGACGAGGTCAAGGAAGAGCGGAGCCGGACCGTAAATCGCCACCACGTCAAGATGGCTGTGATGAGAGCGTCCTCCCTGGCCCTCCCCTGGAGAGACAACCCCTCCCCCCCACCTCCTCACGCAGGCCCTGGACAACCCCTAGATTGATCAGAGAGGGCACCCCTTCCCCGCGATGAGTCGCCCTTGATTAATTGAGATAAGTGTTATGTAGAGTTGTGTTTGCGCTCCTTAATGAGCAGACGTAAATAACCTGTGAAATTATTTGGGAGGAGGTTTAGTCACTCATCTCCCGGCGCCGAGCCGCAAGATCAAAGAGCCATGGCGGCGGAGGATAAGATTGAGGAAGCCAGATGAGGAAAAAAGGGGAGCGAGGAGAGGAAAGGAGGCCGACGGCGCCTGCAGAGGAGATCTGGCGTATCTGCTGACGCGATATGATTTCTTGTTTTCTTCTGCGGTCGCGGGCTTAGGCCACCGTTATTCTCTTTGCGGATCCTGCCTGAGTGAAAGAGTCAATCGATGTAACGACAGACAGGGGACTGGCCAATGCAAACGAGGTAGGGGAAGTTTCGCTGGACCGAACGCAGGGCGCATTGAGAAGCGGAGGCCGCGGCCTGGTGGAGGACGCTGTAATAGTTCCCGGCACACCTGACAGAACACAGACCTTCAGTCTGGCGCAAGCACAACAATCCAGTGCAAACAAGGACGCAAGAGTTCTGTCCCTTCAATCCCTCTCTTGTCTTGATGATGCTATCAGGCAGTTCTGTGTGACGCAACCAGGAGCTGATCGCTCGTAGTGCACCCAACAGCCATCACAAAGTGGTTTAACTGTCTATCAAGGACTCTGCGTTTCTTTTGTCTTTCAATGCGAGGCGACGGTGTTCCTGCATGAAATGAATGTCTAAATTTTAAAACTTTCATTTTTAGATAACTCATTTGTTCTTATTTGATCAGCAGCGATACAAATCTCGCCCCCTGGCAACATCAGAGTTGAATTTTATATCCGGGAAATTGTTTGCACTCAATCATGGTCTTCTGCAAAGTGCTGCACGAGATAAAGAGTTTTATTTCTACCGTCATGTATCACAGTTTGGGATCAGATGAAATAGACTGAGTACGCACGCACTCTGGGGTTGCAGCAGTGTCGGTGTGCAAAAATTCTGAAAGAGCATAAATAAAGGAAAAAATACATATATCATCTACTCGGATTACTTCTCAGTGGAGTTGATATATAATTGTTGAAGACAGCAATGCCCTAATTCCTCCTGAAACCCGAAAAACTAGTTTATGAGAAGTCTAATAAATAATTCTGTTCGGAATTTGAAAGTCATTGTAACGTAAGCAGTGTATGCTGTCTGCTTTATGCAGTGCAGTTGACAACGTATAGGTACTTTGCAGCAGGCTCGAGCCTCATTGCGGGGTCGCTCTGGCATGAGATCGTGGGAGGCTCGACGTTGAGGCAGATGAGCCCCAAATATGAAACTACGAGGCATATTTCTCATGAAAATTTTACTGGCTGATAAGAAATGTTTTTAGCTTTGAACAACTCGTCGATGATTACCAATACATTTTAGTCCATGTAATTGTATTATTCATAAAGTTCATTTAGTAAATATTTATAATACAGAGATTCTAATGGAACGATAGTAAAAGAACATTATTGCTCAGTGAAAGGACAGCATTTATTTAGCAAAAATAGAGGTCTACCAATATTTGTTAGAATACGCAATAATATGTCGGTCAAAGAGATGATGTAAACTATTTGTTTTAGTGGACCTGACATCACTCTCACATAAATGCTGCACAGCATCAGTGAGGTTCTGCTCTTGCACACGGCATCTGTAACAAAGCTCACCTTCAGTTCCCATCCCAATTGTCTCCACCCACTCACCCCCATTTTTTCACCTGTAAGTTAGCAATGGTTACATTCACACAAACAAACAAATGCATGCACGAGATAGGCTACGATGTACATGGAGCATGCACAAGGACACGAAGACATGCTTCTACTATTTGGTTAAAACACGGGCATGCCTTATGACAGGAAACATGAATGGCAAAACGTCATGTGAAAGGCACAGTTGTGATCATTACATCGGGACGACTTTTCCTCTGCATGACAAAGGTTTTGTTTATTCTCGGTTGTTCACCTCCTGCATATTTCACTTCCTCGGTCAGTAGGCCATTGTTATTTTTTCCCCTCTCACAATCCACCTTTTATTCTTGTATCATGCTATCCATCTATCCATCCATCCATCCATCATCCATCCACCCACCCACCCACCCATCCATCCATCCGTCCGTCCGTCCGTCCGTCCGTCCATCCATCCATCCGTCCATCCAACCATCTATCCATTCATCCATCCATCCATCTAGCTATCTAGCTATGTATTCATTCATTCATTCATTCATTCATTCATATATAAAAAATGCAGCGCAATGTACACAAGAACACGAGACGCATCCGAAGCCACATCAAACCGTCAGAATATGTCCATGTACTGATCTACTCAAGTGAGAATTAGTTGTGCGACTTTGAGGGCAGAATCCGAAACGCAACTCCTTTTTGTGTATTGTATGAAGAAGCACTTTACCAGGTGCACGACGTCGTACAGAACAAAGTCATCATCCGCATCACGTCGGTGCAGTTCAGGAGCATCGGAAACTGAAATCATTAATTTCTTACTTTCTGAGTAGTAATAGTAGTAGTAGTGGTGGTGGTGGTGGTGGTGGTGGTGGTGGTGGTGGTGGTGGTGGCGGTGGTGGTAGTAGTAGTGGTAGTCGTAGTTTTAGTGGTAGTGGTGGCAGTGGCAGTGGTAGTAGTGGTAGTGGTGGTAGTGGTAGTGGTGGTAGCGGCAGTGATAGTGGTAGTAGTGGTAGTGGTGGTTATGGTAGTGGTAGTGGTGGTTATGGTAGTGGTAGTGGTGGTTTTGGAAGTATTGGTAGTAGTAGTAGTAGTAGTAGTAGTAGTAGTAGTGGTGGTGGTGGTGGTGGTAGTAGTAGTGGTAGTTGAAATAGTGGTAGTGGTAGTGGTAGTAGTAATAGTAGTAGTAGTAGTAGTAGTAGTAGTACTCTAGTAGTAGTAGAAGTAGTAACAGTGGTGGAGGTGGTAATAGCAATAGTACATATATTGGTGGTGGAGGAGGTGGTGGTGGTGATATTTGGCAATATTATTGGTAGTTTTGTACTGGTATTAGCAGCAGTATTGGTGGTAGTAGTGGTGGTATCATAAGTAGTGATAGCAGCAACAGTTTTCATTGTAGTAGTAGCAGTAGCAGTAGTAGTAGTAGTAGTAGTAGTAGTAGTAGTAGTGGTGGTGGTGGTGGTAGTGGTGGGTGGTGGTGGTGGTGGTGGTGGTGGTGGTGGTGGTGGTGGTGGTGGTGGGTGGTGGTGTGGTGGTGGTGGTGGTGGTGGTGGTGGTGGTGCTGGTGGTGGGGATGTGTGGTGGGGGGTGGTGGTGGTGGTGGTGGTGGCGCTGGTGGTGGTGGTGGTGGCGATGCCGGTGGCGGTGGTGCGAGTGGGTGGTGGTGGTGGGTGGTGGTTGGTGGTGGTTTTTGTTGTTGTTTTTGTTGTTGTTGCTGCTGTTGTTAGTGGTGGTGATGGTGGTGGTGGTGGTAGTGGTTGTGTTTGGGGTTGTGGCGGTGGTGGTGGTGGTGGTGGCGGCGGTGGTTGGTGATGGTGGTTGGTGATGGTGGTTGGTGATGGTGGTTGGTGGTGGTGGTGGCTGTTGTTGATTGTGGTGGTGATAGTAGTGGTGGTGGTTGATGGTGGTGATTGGGGTGGTTGGGGGTAGTTGTTGGTGGTGGTGGTTGTTGGTGGTTGCAGGTTGTTGGGGGTGGTGGTGGTAGTGGTGGTGGTGGTGGTGGTGGTGGTGGTGGTGGTGGTGGTGGTGGTGGTGGTGTATGTGGATATTATTATTCTCATAAAAGTAATATTTGTTAAATACTCTAGCATCTCACATGTGTGAAACAAGAGTATCGCCATAGCAACAGTTGAATATGGTTCTGCAGAGTCAAGAGAGCCAAATCGCAGACGGGTTTAAATACAGTGTGCTGATTTTACGTCCATCGAGAAATACATGGACGTTGTAAGTTTCCAAAAGTTTTGAAAAGATTATACATCCACAAGAAGAAGTACAATGACATTTCAATCAATACTTACCACGCAGACTTTAGTTCTTCGTGCTATACCAGTAGTCGTGGCCTGTGCACACTCAAGTCCTACTGCCTCTTAACAACATAACGATTCCCGATGAGTCCTGCTTCCATGCGAACTTATCATTGAAGATTACCACGTGGGTGAGGTACGGACACTCTCTGAAACTGTTAACTATCCATGGACAACATGTTATAGGAACTTTCAAATCCATGATAAAGTATCATACCTATTTCATTGTCAGTAAACCTTTTCCTTTTCATTCACAATTCACGCGGCTCCTACTCATCATATTCATCATATCATAATGAAGATTCTTGACACCTGATGAATTACACCGTTGCTCTGATCATATCTTTACGCAGTTCCTATCGCCATGAAAACATGGGCGCTTGGGCCATCCTTTCATGTAAGGAAATAGTTGACAAATTCACCAATCGAAGATTTATATGTGGGATCAGAATAAATGCCCATGTTTTGCACACTATTCGACATATGATATCTTCTGTCCTTGAACTTGGTGACGACTACATCACACCATTACATCTCTCTCGTATGCTGATTATAGGAATCTTCTAGTTGGGTTTTTCATCGTTATTTCTAGGTCAACTTTGGACAACATCAGTTTGGCTATGCCCATCTTCCACAGAGCGGACTTGAAACTAAGAAGGAAGCATTTTTGGCATCCACAGGTGGGAAGATGTCCCGAACATTGATGTTTCGGAGGAAACCGAGTTAAAAGTTGGAATGCTCCCCAGGAAGTGGGATGTGTCCCGTTACCTGACTGTGAAGGATTAATCATGCAGCCCAATAATCAAGGGGTAAAGTATAAAGCGGATTGAGTTCCAGCCATGGGGGATAAGTTGCTATATCAAACCCTATTTTTACCCATTTTTAAAAGTCTGCTGTGGTGATGTTATTCGGGACTTAGTCCCAAGACCAGGCCATTGCATTTGAATCTCTATTAAAAATTTTAAAGATCTGCTCGCTGGAGAGCTGGAGAAGGGAAACGAGAATCATGGTCGTCCAAGATTGTCTTGAAGCAAAGCGCCATCACGTGAGATGACCTAGAAAAAACCTGAACACCACTTCCATCGCCATGCACCCATAAAGAAGTTTCGAACTTGCTGGACATCTAGACATGCGCAAGCCGTTTAGGACGGTTGCCACAGAACATTGAAGACATATCTAACGACAGTAGACTTTAAATGTCCACTCTGCTGAAGACCTCCCTGGTATAGGTTGAGACACCTGAACAATTTCCGCATATTTGATGAGTTATGGTGCAGGTGGGGTTCCTGTAGGAAGCAAGACGCGAGCGAGTTCTTGGTGTCCGGATTCTTTATTCAGAACTCAGTGGGCCCTGGTGGAACGATGTGCCCATAACCCTGATGGTGGCGGGTCTCCCTAAGCATGCAAAAACAACAACTTTTAAAGGGATGGACATATTCACCAGAACCGGAAGCTCATTCTAATGGTAAGACACGTGTTACAATGTTGACAATGAATCATTGAGATAGAATAAAGGGGTGAGGAAGGTCGTGACAGCTTGGGCCGGCTGGTCTGCTTGCCGGCTGCCCTGAGGGCTGACTCCATGGGGGCCAGACGTCCATTTGGTTGTTGCTGCCAGGGAGGGAGGAAGGAAGCGGCTAATGAATATATGACAGCCGGTGATAAGGAGAGAGAGAGAGAGAGAGAGAGAGAGAGAGAGAGAGAGAGAGAGAGAGAGAGAGAGAGAGAGAGAGAGAGAGAGAGAGAGAGAGAGAGAGAGAGAGAGAGAGAGAGAGAGAGAGAGAGAGAGAGAGAGAGAGAGAGAGAGAGAGAGACAGAGAGAGAGAGAGAGAGAGAGAGAGAGAGAGAGAGAGAGAGAGAGAGAGAGAGAGAGAGAGAGAATGTACTTTACCACATCTTCCCCCACAAGAAACTGTCAGTGTCCGCACTGATGAAAAAGTAACAACAATAAAATACGTGCCAGTAATGATAAAAGAAACTCAGTTAAGCCCATGAACATCAAGGAGTAGTAAGGAACTAACAGTGTCACAAAGGATGGCTTTAGCCCAAAATCCAATGTGCACTTCATCCAAGATGGGGGGATTAAAACCTCTGATGTCAAGGATTAGTAGATAACTAACAATGTCTACAATGAGTGGCTTTAACCGGCGCTCAAAGTACATAGTATCCAAGACTCAGTTATGGAAAAAATCACCACATTCTCAGCAGTGGCAATACAATGAAGCCGTGGATTTTACCAGTGTTTTTCACGTGAAACACGTTTCAGACCGACTCTGGGTCTACGATCCACACTTTTTCTGATTGGGCTGGCGTGTAGCCCCTACACGTGACTTCAGAGCCACTGGGTGTACACCAAGCAAAACAATGGAGTAAAACGGCACTGATTACATAGAGCATGAAAAAGTGGAATATAAAATGAAAACATTAAATATTTATATATATATATATGCGATTAGACTTAGCGCCTGAAAAAAACGACAGGAGTGAACGGTCCGCGGCCACATGTCAAGTCCAATAAACAAACGATGGGAAAGTCCGCTCTGCGACTTTCCCGGACTGAGACTCTACATAGTAGGCTGGCCTTACAACATATACAACATGGGCTTCTGCAACGCAGGATACATGATAGAATGAAAGAGAGAGAGGAAACGGTTCCGCACAATTATTCATCTGCCTCCTTTTTTCAGCGTGTACAGCGTCCTTGATATACAGAATCAGTGAAATACTAAAACGAAGTCATTAAAAGGCGAGACAAAACTCGTTCCGATAGAACACATATCCGCGAAAAAGATTGAATGACACTATAATTGCACACCATGCAAGCAAACTTATCAAAATATGTGTACAAAGAACCTAAATATTGTCCATGATCATATTATATAATGTAATGAAAAATAGTATCAAGAACCGAGTGCACGTCAGGATACAAAACATAATATAATATATGTGATACAAGGCTACATGTGGTTGCTAATATCGTCTGATTGTCACGTCGGACAAGTGTGATAACTGGAAGAACACTCACGGCGATTCGAGTACGCTCTCAGTAGCGGTAGGATGAATTTAATTCACCAAGGGGGTACATGACTAGAAAAGCTAGTATTGAGGGAAAACGAGCTTACTTTTTAAGGTTTCGAACTTGTCCAATCTGCAGTCACGCAGCAAAGTACACAACCACACATCATTAGGGTAGTCCGAGTCCGTATCTCTCCGGCGGCTGACCTGCCGTCACCCTGGTGGTGCGGCGTGGCCGAAGTTCAGTCAAAGAGGGTTCATCCTGGTCGTCGACCGAAGGTACCGAACAGGTCGGTGTGGGAGGAGACGCAATCTTTTCACACGGGGAAGGGATATTTCGAACACAGTCCGAAACTGCGTTCCCCATTGCTCCGGATGGAGGTGGTCGGGTCTGGTGAGCTGTTGGCATCTGTGCCACCGGTTGAGTAGCATTGTCTTTGTCACAGCTTGGGCCAAGTGCCCACAGGAGGGTGGTCGGTCTGTCGGCAGTGTCATAACGTCTGACAGTCGAGGGATTATCCTGTGGTGGGACATATCTATCACCGTGTGACTGAGGAATGACCTTCAGGTCGCACCTGTTGACGCACTTGAGAGGACCGCCTTCGATTAGCTGCACTTCATAGACGGGCGTAGATGGATGGGGTTGGCGGATGACAACATGGACAGACGGATGCCAGACGTCACCACACTTGTTGCGTCCCATCCCTGGTCTTTGGCGAATGTAGACATATTCACCAATACGGAGGGGTAGGAGAGGGTATCGTTGATCATGCCTGTCCTCTCTCTGGGCAGCGGACTTTTCCTGCGTGATGCGCGCACGCTGATGTGCCTCCAGCAACCTGGAGCGATGAATGAGCACCCAGTCCACTGGAGAAGTAGCTGACGTCATACGTGGCAAGCAGTGCATCGACAGGTAGGCGCGGGTTCTGCCCAAAGAGGATGAAGAATGGGGAAAAACCTGAGCTAGCGTGGGGCGTGGAGTTGTAGGCACTAACTAAGTCCGGAAGATGTTCTGGCCACCTATGTCGTTTCTCAGGGGGCAGGCTTCGCAGGAGATCGTGCATTGTTCGATTGAAGCGCTCGCATTGACCGTTCCCCTGCGGGTGATAGGGGGTCGTGCGAGACTTCTGGATGTCGTACATCTCGCATAGGTTCTTCACTATCGCGGATTCAAAGTTGCGTCCCTGGTCTGAATGGATTCTTTGAGGGACCCCATAATGCCTGAACCACTCGCGGTAGAGAACTTTTGCAACTGTCTCTGCAGATGGTATGCCCACGGTTGTCTCCGTGGGTAGAGTGACAAGATACGGCAGAATGTTCATGCCAAGAATGACGGGAACTGCACTTCGACGTTGTGAACCGCCCATGCAAATAGAGTCCTTGGTTACCAGAAAGAGCGTTCTGTCGAGGGAATTGCCAAGGGCTGAGACTCCCACCTCTACCAAACCACAGTAGCGTATCTCGTGCCCATTCGCCGCTCGGAGCGTGACGAGATGCGTACTTTGGAGAGAGACGTGGGTAGGTACTCACGGAACCAGCTCTCCGGCATAGTGGATACTTCGCTCCCCGTGTCCACCAGGGCTGTCACTTTTACGTTGTTGATGGTCATGTGGATGGTAGGCGATTTCCCTACCAGGGGCTGAGGTGTGGGACTGGCGGTGTCGGCCACTTGCTCTTTCCCCCAAGTACGGCCGGCTACTGGGGGAAGGGGAGGTTTCCCTGGTGCTGATCCAGCCTGGGCTCCGCCTGTGACACTGGCGCCGTCATCGGCGCTGTCTGCTCGGCACTGGGGAAGGCCGGAGTAAGCAGATGAGGGCAGTTTCGACGAATGTGGCCCCACTGCCTGCAGTAGTAGCACTGTTTGTTGCTATCACCGACTGGGTAGGTCCTCTGCTGTTGTGTTGTCGGTTGTCGAGTGCCACCTTCCCTCCTCAACCGGGTGCGACATTCTGCAGCGGTATGGCCACGTTTTCCGCAATAGGCGCAGGTTGTCTGGGTGTCTTTCGACGATTGAAGCGTTTTCTCGAACGCCGCTTGCAGCTGCGCTACTGTGGAGGTCAACGCCTCAAGCTGTGCTGTGACGGAAGTCTGGGCGGCGATTGCGGCAGTCGTGGCGTGCGGCTGCGTGAAGGAGTCGTATTCGCTCTCTCTTTCGATGGCCTGGCGACGAAGGTCGTCGAAGTCTGCCCATGCGGCAGTGTTGAGCTGGCGACGCATTCTGGCGCGCAGGTGTCCCGAGCGCAGTCCCTCTATGAAGCGCTCGCAGAGAGCCCTTGGGGAGATGGCTTCTGCCTCGCTGGCCTTGGACTGCAGCAGCGCCACCAGCGATTGCAGGGCATTGCTGTATTCACGTACCGTCTCGTTGGGCTGCTGGTTTCTGGTATATAGCGCGTCGCGAAGAGCACCGCTGCTACGCCGATCACCAAATGCATCTAGCACTGCTTGTAGAATAGTCTTGCTGGAGTCTTGTAGGTGGGCCGGAAGGAGCAGAATTTCACGCCTGGCTGGTCCCTCCAGGTGGTCGATGACGCAATCGGCTGCATCAGCGTCGGTCATCCCACGAATCCCTCGGCGTATTTCTTCAGCTCATTCCTCGAATGACGTGTTGTCGAAACCGTCGCCTCGGAACGTTGGTAAACGGCGCTCTCTTTGAATATAGACGATGCGGCTTGGCTGCGCCGGGGCTGTGCGGGACCCTTCCTCGGTCGAGCAAAGTATTTCATTTTCCTTGCTTATGATGGTAGCGTTTAAAACTTCTTCCTACCCTGCTCGCAGCGGCAGATGTGATGGGGTGCAGGTGGGGTTCCTGTAGGAAGCAAGACGCGAGCGAGTTCTTGGTGTCCGGATTCTTTATTCAGAACTCAGTGGGCCGTGGTGGAACGATGTGCCCATAACCCTGATGGTGGCGGGTCTCCCCAAGCATGCAAAAGCAACCAGAGAGAGAGAGAGAGAGAGAGAGAGAGAGAGAGAGAGAGAGAGAGAGAGAGAGAGAGAGAGAGAGAGAGAGAGAGAGAGAGAGAGAGAGAGAGAGAGAGAGAGAGAGAGAGAGAGAGAGAGAGAGAGAGAGCTAACAACTCCAACAAAGATTTTGTAAGCTAGAGAAAGACAGAAAACATAGACAGAACGCGCGCTAAATAAATGCACTACACAAAAACTTTATCGCTTTGTATCTCCGAAGGGCTGCACACGGTTACCCTCACAACGACTGGTAGCGGCTTCCCCACTTCAACATGAGTTACGACCTGCGAGCATGTCATTTCCGTACAAGACCCAGCCTCTGCATCTGGCTTAACCGGTTTTACTGCCGGGTGCCAAATAAACGCATCACCAGCGCCCCCTAGGGCGGCATTCCTGCCCAGAATTCTGATAAGTGCGGCATTTTCACAATCGGAAAATCTGCCCAAATCTGCCCTGCGCGTTTCCCGCCTCTCACTGTTGTGCGGGTTCAACAAAAAATGTCATTTTCCTCGAAGAAAAACTTCAGAGTCGAAAGTTTGCTGCTTTCATGTGACCCGACCCTCACCCCGGACGCGGATCAGTGACCCCAGTAGCTTTTCTCTCCCCCACCGGAATTTCATAACGGCCTCGTCTTCGTCCCCATAGTGGCAATTTCCGCTTCCTGTTTGCATTACGTAGTGTCAGCGTTCTGATGACACTAATGGAAAAACTGGGCTTCCAAGGTATACCCGTGGTGCTATCCGCTATCAAAAGCATACCCGAGCAAGAAAGAGATTTTTCACTGCTTGTGTACATCATTATGGGATTAAGAGGAGTTGATGTCCTCTTTCAAACGTAACCTTTAAAAAGTTCTAAGGTATCACTTTATGACTTCAATCTGTTTCATTGTATGTTTTCAATCTGCTTTGATAATGAAGCGTTTGAAAGAACACATCGACTACTGATATTTCACATTGCTCGCTGTAATATCCTCTGTGCTTGTATTCTTACGAGCGAAAAAGGCTCGGTCTTTTCGTATAGTTTTTAAAAATGAAATGGAGATGTATTCCTCATTCTTGATATGAGTCCTTGCACAATTTTATTAGTTCTGTTTTGTGCAGTATATTTTCAGTTGTTATTATTGCGCATTTCCAGCAATATTTGAAAATTAGTTGCAGCTTGAAACCATGCAAAACTTCCTTTCATTTTCCTGTGGTTGCCAGAGTCGAAAGACCAGATGTTCTTTGAGATTAGGACTGGCTACTACAACGCTTCACACAGCACAGGAAGTTACAGCATTCCTCAGAGGATGCAAGGTACACTGTTACACAAGACAGCAACCTACTGTTCCACACAAGCTAGCAAACTAAGGTGCTCCACACCAAGAAGGAAGCTACCGTGCTCCACACCGGCACAGGAAGCCGCAGTGTCCCACACCGGCACAGGAAGCCCCAGTGTCCCACACTGGCACAGGAAGCCGCCGTGTCCCACACCGGCACAGGAAGCCGCCGTGTCCCACACCGGCACAGGAAGCCACAATGTCCCACACCTTCACAGGAAGCCCCAGTGTCCCACACCAGCACAGGAAGCCACAGTGTCCCACACCAGCACAGGAAGCCGTAGTGTCCCACACCAGCACAGGAAGCCGTAGTGTCTCACACCAGCACCGGAAGCTGTAGTGTCTCACACCAGCACCGGATGCCCCAGTGTCCCACACCGGCACAGGAAGCCACAATGTCCCACACCTTCACAGGAAGCCCCAGTGTCCCACACCAGCACAGGAAGCCACAGTGTCCCACACCAGCACAGGAAGCCGTAGTGTCCCACACCTCCACAGGAAGCCGTAGTGTCTCACACCAGCACCGGAAGCCGTAGTGTCTCACACCAGCACCGGATGCCCCAGTGTCCCACACCGGCACAGGAAGCCACAGTGTCCCACACCGGCACAGGAAGCCACAGTGTCCCACACCGGCACAGGAAGCCGTAGTGTCCCACACCGGCACAGGAAGCCACAGTGTCCCACACCGGCACAGGAAGCCACAGTGTCCCACACCGGCACAGGAAGCCACAGTGTCCCACACCGGCACAGGAAGCCACAGTGTTCCACACCAGCACAGGAAGCCACAGTGTCCCACACCGGCACAGGAAGCCACAGTGTCCCACACCAGCACAGGAAGCCACAGTGTCCCACACCGGCACAGGAAGCCGCAGTGTCCCACACCGGCACAGGAAGCCGCAGTGTCCCACACCGGCACAGGAAGCCGCAGTGTCCCACACCGGCACAGTAAGCCAGTGTCCCACACCGGCACAGGAAGCCCCAGTGTCCCACACCAGCACAGGAAGCCACAGTGTCCCACACCAGCACAGGAAGCCGTAGTGTCCCACACCGGCACAGGAAGCCACAGTGTTCCACACCAGCACAGGAAGCCACAGTGTCCCACACCAGCACAGGAAGCCACAGTGTCCCACACCAGCACAGGAAGCCACAGTGTCCCACACCGGCACAGGAAGCCGCAGTGTCCCACACCTTCACAGGAAGCCACAGTGTCCCACACCAACACAGGAAGCCGCAGTGTCCCACACCGGCACAGGAAGCCGTAGTGTCTCACACCAGCATAGGAAGCCACAGTGTCCCACACCGGCACAGGAAGCCACAGTGTCCCACACCGGCACAGGAAGCCACAGTGTCCCACACCAGCACAGGAAGCCACACTCTTCCACACCAGCACAGGAAGCCGCAGTGTCCCACACCAGCACAGGAAGCCGACAGTGTCCCACACCGGCACAGGAAGCCTCAATGTCCCACACCTTCACAGGAAGCCACAGTGTCCCACACCGGCACAGGAAGCCACAGTGTCCCACACCGGCACAGGAAGCCACAGTGTCCCACACCAGCACAGGAAGCCACAGTGTCCCACACCGGCACAGGAAGCCACAGTGTCCCACACCGGCACAGGAAGCCGCAGTGTCCCACACCGGCACAGGAAGCCGTAGTGTCTCACACCAGCACAGGAAGCCACAGTGTCCCACACCGGCACAGGAAGCCGCAGTGTCTCACACCAGCATAGGAAGCCACAGTGTCCCACACCGGCACAGGAAGCCACAGTGTCCCACACCGGCACAGGAAGCCACAGTGTTCCACACCAGCACAGGAAGCCACACTCTTCCACACCAGCACAGGAAGCCACACTCTTCCACACCAACACAGGAAGCCACAGTGTCCCACACCGGCACAGGAAGCCACAGTGTCCCACACCGGCACAGGAAGCCACAGTGTTCCACACCAGCACAGGAAGCCACACTCTTCCACACCAGCACAGGAAGCCACACTCTTCCACACCAACACAGGAAGCCACAGTGTCCCACACCGACACAGGAAGCGACAGTGTCCCACACCGGCACAGGAAGGGACAGTGTCCCACACCGGGACAGGAAGCGACAGTGTCCCACACCAGGACAGGAAGCGACAGTGTCCCACACCGGGACAGGAACCGACAGTGTCCCACACCAGCACAGGAAGCGACAGTGTCCCACACCAGCACCGGAAGCCACAGTGTCCCACACCGGCACAGGAAGCCACAGTGTCCCACACCAGCACAGGAAGCGACAGTGTCCCACACCAGCACAGGAAGCCACAGTGTCCCACACCGGGACAGGAAGCCACAGTGTCCCACACCAGCACAGGAAGCCACAGTGTCCCACACCGGCACAGGAAGCCACAGTGTCCCACACCAGCACAGGAAGCCACAGTGTCCCACACCGGCACAGGAAGCCACAGTGTCCCACACCGGCACAGGAAGCCACAGTGTCCCACACCAGCACAGGAAGCCACAGTGTCCCACACCGGCACAGGAAGCCACAGTGTCACACACCGGCACAGGAAGCCGCAGTGTCACACACCGGCACAGGAAGCCACAGTGCTCCACACTGGGTCTGGAAAAGGGAAGGTGGGGTGCTGGAAGTGCTCAGGTAATCTGCTCTGGCGCGTCCAAACAGACA
>JAWQFJ010015849.1:25000-35000 GCA_034096865.1 Theodoxus fluviatilis
AAGTTGATCATGCACTCATCGACTCTTTGATCGTGAATTTTCTGTCCTCGCCTGACCAGGGAAACGGAATAGACAATTCAAGCCAGAACTAAACAGTTATCTGCTGCTACTCATTCGAACATTACATGAAACATTATATCACACTAGCTCGATCGTCTGCTGGCGTAGTGGCTACGGTTCGATCGCGTTCCTCTGCTAGCCAGCTAGGTACGTTCGGTGAGGTTTGTTTACTTATCTTCTGTTGGTTTTGTGCAGAAAGTATACGTTAACACAGTCTATTATGACTATTTTCGATTAGTTTTTAATCTAATTAATTTTGTTGCATGCTTTAATGTCATCCTTTTGCCACGATCTAGCGATCATCACATCAGCTTCTATTTTTACCAGTCTACCGGAACTGCCAGAAGTAACCTTACGCGTTGTTTTTCGACAGAGAGCGCCGAGGATAACTCCTGCAGGGTACGTTAATGAGAATGTCCTATACTGGCAGAACGTCAAATTCAAATGGCGAGCGCCTTCCTACTTCAAAGCCGTATATCACAATGGTGACGACCGAAATAGATCCAACGCAGTCCGTGACATTAAACACAGCGATAAACGTCCGATATACGCCAACACAAATTACCCAAGAACTGCCGATGCAAGTTGGACAGAGCAGTTTGCGAAATAAAAAGAGAGACAGGACGGAAGGGGTTGCTGATAACTCTTCCATTAATCAACAATGTTGACGGAATCGCTGGAAACATCTCCGTTTATATCCCGCTGCTGTGTAGCCAGGGCGAGGGATTAATTGAATCATTCATCCAGAGTGAGACTTTCCGGAATACCCCCCAAACACCAGATACGCTATCTCGGATGTCTTCAGCCCGGTGCTGGCCCCTTGCATCTCCCCTCGTCACTGAGCATGCGCGCTGTGTGTTTGGGCAGCGGCGTCAGTTGCGTGCGTAGTTGCGACTCGCACCTGTCGTCTGTGCTGTTTTAGTGCAGGACTTAGATACAGTTGATAAAATGAATGATCAAAAAGTCATTCACAAAATTGTTAAAGACTCGTTTTATCGTGGGTCTTTTCAAAACTTAGGTATTCTGCTTGAGTTCAATGTTAGGCTTTTTTGGTAGATTTTGGTTATCCACGCTTGCATTTCCACCCTCCCTAAAAGAACATTGATTACAAGTGCAATGCAACTTTGGTTGTTGGGGATGGCGACAAAGACGACAACGACGATGACAACGATGACGATGATGATGATGATGATGATGATGATGATGATGATGATGATGATGATGATGATGATGATGATGATGATGATGATGATGATGGTGGTGGTGGTGGTGGTGGTGGATGTAACTTCTGTCGAGAGTGCACCATCTCAGGGTTCTTTCAGCAGATCCACAGTGACTTCTGGTCGTAGCAAAAAGTGGGTTTTTTTGCACATCTGATGCAGCAACGAAGCTTTCTTCGATGCCCTTAGTGCACATGGCGACCAGTGTTGTGGTCTGTGAGATATGCACGCTGAAAGCTTAGCTTCGGAAGCTCTCCCAGACGGAGCGCGTGTTTTGAGTCTGAACTAACATTCATTTTTCATTTGGAGCGATCCACCGTGGCGAGAAATAAGCAAACATGATATTTAGATACAAAGCAGATACTGCTAAATTTGTCTTTCCAGGAAATGATAAATCTTTTTGATGTTCAAAAATCATGGCGTCTAGAGGAGGTTTCTGAGTTTTGCCGGAACTGAATTTGAAAACGCTGGATTTGAATGCAATAAGGACCGTACAAAGAGAATGAGTAGAAGTTTTGAGGGATGCTTAAATCAGAAGATGGACTGACACAGACGCTAATCGTGAGTGATGCAGCCCATAAATCCAAATGAGAGGACAACAGAACGATACATCATAAAGCACGACTAGAGCTGCAAAACGTATATGTTTCTGTGGTTTTCACATTGCTCGCGATTTCTGTATCCAGTGCCTCTGACACGAAGCATTAGCAATATATATCAAAGTACATTCGGATGAAAGATGAACGAGATTAAAAAACGTCATTTTTCATCTCCAAAAGTAATTACCGGTGTCCTATATAATGACCTTTTTATCGTCATTTTGGACGAAACATCACAGGAGGAGATGAATGGTGTGGAACATTTTTCACTTCAACCCCATTCTGCTCACCACGAGTCAAGCAAAGGCGCCAGACTTCTTGCTCAAGTTCTTCTTCCATTCTCTGCGTGTCAGCCCGTAACGTAAGGGCCATCTCGCGCTCTCCTGTTCCCTCATACACAGCCGCTGGCAACTCTTACACGATAATTCTATTATATTTCTGGCAGTCTGCGAGTTTAATCGCCTGGCGCTGCAGATAGCGTGGAGTGTGATGCAGGTGTGCCCACCAGGCTCCTGCCGTATCGTGACAGGGACCGGGTAAGTTGATACAAATTGTCATCGTAGCCTTTATGAGCTTATAAGTACGGATGCTCGATAAGGCAGGCAGACGGGGCCAGAGAGACTGCGCTGTCGTGGAGGCGCTATCTGCGGGCCGATAACGGGGTGCCAGCAACAGAAATAATGGGGTGGGCCTCTGGGTGGGACGCCAGCACACCTAATGTAAGTAGGTGTAGACGTAGATGGCGGTGTGCCTCGGTGCATTTGCTACGCTGTCCGAAGCTCCTCCCGTGTGACTGAAAATGTTCAGGGCACAAGACTGGGAAATCAGGGAGGTCCACCGCTAAAGTCTCAACATGTTTATGTCTGGTTTGACGTGCGTGTATGCGCAAGTTCCCAACTCGGAGCTGAAACCCAGCAGGAGATGGACGGATACAGTTTTGGAACATGCAGCGAGGCCTCAACTCGCGAGCGATCAAAGTTTGTTGCCTAAGTTGACGTTCGAGCACACACCAGAGCTGCGTTCCCTAGATGGTAGCGAAATCTATCACAAGCGATCGACGTTTTCAAGGAACGCTGGTGACGGACTCGAACTGCCCACGCAAACGTTCGCTGCGAACGCTCATCTCGGGACGTTTCGATAGCTATCGATATGAGTCACTGCTCTCTGGGGAACATGCCTCTGACGGCGGCAGTTTCAACACGCCACCGTCAGCAGACTGGGAAGCCATGGTGGAAGTGGGTCTCTGTGTTCGAGCAGCTGCTGACAGCCATTTCGGATTGACATTGCACTTACTATGCAGGTTACCACAGACGTGTCTCCTGCACTACGAAACATGGACTGACCCTAGTTACTGAGATATGTCATGTCAAACAAGACCTGCTCTGTGAAAACCGCGTCGCACACCACCTCTGGTGCCCAGTCAAGCAAGGTTTGTCCTCTGTTGAACAAACGACGAGGGTCTATTGTTCAAACAATCGTTCTCGTGGCAACGAATGAGCAAAAGCTATACTCTCTGTTGTGTTTGTAATACCACCACCACACACACACACACATTTTAACGGTCATGACCAAAATACTTTGTTTTAGAATAGGATTATTCCTAAATAGTCATATAATTATCAGCTTTTTCATATTTGACCGTGCTTGAAAGACAGCAGGAAAAAGAAGAGAATATGCCTGTAAGAGATTTTTTACCCGATTACATTACATAGCGGACTGATTAGTTGCTTTGCCGATCATATTTTCATTTAGATATGTGGTGCTCAGTGCTAATGCACTATTTCAAAGTGCTACTGTCCACAGCAGACAAGCCTCATCATTTAAACAGAAATGAGGCCTGTCAGGGAACAGACTTGAACGTAGCTTCATTTTGTTGGTGTCTGCAGCAATGGGCCCACACCTCAGTTAACTTCAAACGAGTTGACTGCTCCTAACCTTGTAGATCTACAGACTCACCAGGGTCTCTGAGTTTAAGGTGGTCACTTTGGCAGACGTCCCTAACGTTCTTGACCTCCGTCAAAATGAGTCAAACTAACACGTGACTTACGCGCCTGCAGATCTAGCGTATTACGCAGTCTGCCTGATACCCCACCCCTAGTCTCAGATGCTGTAAAAGCAGAGTATTTAGGGTCTGCTCCAGTAGCATTCGCGCAGCATATCCCAAGCAGCGTCTGCTGTATGTGAGACCAGCATGGGTCAGGTCACCACCTCAAGGCCAGCATGAGCATCCTCTGTGGAGGCAGCTCCAGCAGCGCTCTGCAGCCTCCCAGCCAGCAGACTCGGACATCTGGGATAAGCCCCAAGGTCACGTTGGAACTCCGTTATCGATTGATGTACAACGCATCTACACGTTACTTCGACAGTATACATATACAAATAAGTAATTCATTGCCTTTGAAAGGAACTGTTCTCATCCAGCACGTATAAAACAAATAATTGCAATGGAGTTATATATACATTTATAAAGAAATGTATATCAAAATGCATGGACTTATAAAAAAAATGGAATAGTATTTTTTTTGCCACAATTCCCTTCTCGCACTGTTCCCACCCCCCACCTCTCAACCCTCCCTCCTCGCCCTTGCCCACCACCCCCTTCCCTCCCTTCCTCCCTCCCTCCCTCCCTCTCTTTCTTTTCACTTCTTCCTGATTATGTACATAAAAACTATTGCATCATTTGAAAGCTGTGATGGTTCAAACTTAGACCTCTGCCATATGCGAGCGTATTGCATCGGTAAATGCATTTCATTATCTGATGGACAGATGAAGTCTCTAAAAACCTCTCTAAGGCCACTGAGAAAGACATTAATGCACTTGTGAAGGCTCATCATCATGGCACGACGAGGTCACAGCCTGAACATATGCAGATCAAGACAACCACAAAGACAGCGTGATGCCCACAGAGCAAGGGCTACTGCCGACTTCACTATCTCCATCATGATGTGCTTATCGTTACGCACGGGTGACTTCTTAAAAGTGCTTATCTTCATAGTGATTTCCTAACACACTGCATTTTTTAAGTTGAAAAAAAGTCAGGGAGGCTGCCTCCATGAAGACCTGGAAACCCAGACAAAAGTCTCCGCATCATTCCGGCCCTAAGACACCTCCCGGTCTGTCTTGAGACGCTGGGGACGTCGTCAGCGGCTCTCACGGAGAGGAGCGCAAGTACAAGGTTGGGCCTTTTGAAGTCTTGCTTCTTTTCACCTCAAAATGACTTGAGCAGATTTTCTTTTCTGAGTAGTCAACTAAAGTGTTCATCTTGTCCAGGCGGCCGGAGCGCTGTACTTCAAGCAGCGACTCGGGGCTCCGCCGTTCCTCCCTCCTCGCCTTGCACCCACTGCCAGCTGAAGACCGCTTTTGAAGAGCAGGCATCCCTGAACGGGACAGTTTTATCGCCGGTTGCTCGACAAGATTTTTTTAGTCCTTCCTCTGCGGACTATCTGGGATCGGGAATCTCTGGTCCCGGGTGCGAGGTGGGAGTCGGCCCACCGTCTGGGAAGAGACGCCGGTGCTGGCCCAACCTATCAGCCGCCACGTTACTGTCTGCTTAGGGCCGATTACATTTCCAGCACATGTGGCCATCGCCGTTTGCTGCCTCGCTATCGGGGCCAGGGCGAATTTCTACCACGTGCTATGACTCTGCACCTCTTCCCCAAGCATCCCAATCTGGGCGCGATCTTAATTGACGGGAATAAAGCAGGTGGTGCGGCAGGGTCGGAGCAGACAAAGGAAGCCCCCTGCCCCCATGAATCCTCCCTCCCTGGCTCCAAGCACTCCCCCCTCTTCTTTCTTCCAACCCCCAATTCCTCCCTTCTTCCGGCTTTGCTCACCTATCCTTCTTCGTTCCTCCCCTACTTGATTTACGCTTGCAGGGTTTGCCAAACATTGAGGTGATGGATGAAAACGTGGCACTCATCCTATGCCTCAGCGACTAGGTGTAGCCGATGGTAACCAATAGGGGACAATTATGGGGATTTTGACGTAGGAGCGTGTGACAAGAGGATTTTGTAGGAGGAATAGGTACATTCGTGAACTGTCAAATCGTCAGAAGAAATAGGATGTATATCATTGCATTATGTGGTGATAGATAAGTGTCATTTCGTAAACAGCATCCTAATATGTAATGTCACAGACTTCCACCGTCCTCAAATAGTCACTGTAAGTTGACGATTCCATCGAGTTTATCCACTCAGCATACCAATGTATCAGGTCCCATGGTCAGCAGGACGGTGCTGCAAAGCTTGGTGGAGATTTCGGGGCACAGATGACGTCACGGCCGCCCACTGCAGCCAAAGAAGCCTGCAGTCGTGACGACTGTTCCTACCCCTGGATTCCGGCTTGAGCGGCGGAGAAAGTGGGACTGCCTCTGTGTCACGACTTCCCCACTCTGCAAGCTGTCCCTCACAGGTACTTCCGTGTTTCCATCATCACCCTTTCCATTGTAACATTGTCAGTCAATATTTGTCTCCCTATCGTTGTCTTGAACAACAAGCGGAGGGTCTGAAGGGGAAGCTGGGCTTCCCAAGCTTGCCGTGACTGCGAAGTACCGCCAGACTTATTTGGTCACCCTCCTCTTGTTGTTCAAGAATTATCGTCTGACATGGGCCCCTCACCTCTCTCTTTGCGTCATCGCTTCTTGACAACCCACGTGTCCTATCCAAAGCCCTAGACTGACTGTATTCCTTGGACTGCAGGCGACGAGTAAAATAAAACTCGAACAACGGCAGTAAATGAAAGGTCGCTTTAAAACACAGGGCGAGCACAAATGCAAAATTTCGACTTAAAAATCTTCATCAGGCATAAAACAAAAACACAACTGAACTGTACAGGGTAAAATGTCAACTGAGCAGGGATAATTTACATTACTCAGTGGATGACGAATTTTAGGTTCCATAAAATCGTGAAACGTGTAAGAGTGAAATCAACTCACGGTTACCACATGATGCAGGGAAGAGCTAGAGATCTCTCTCTATTGAGTAATGTAAATTATCCATGTTCAGATGACATTTTACCCTGTACAGTTCAGTTGTGTTTTTTGTTTTATGCCTGATAAAGATTTTTAAGTCGAAAATTTGCATTTGTGCTCGCCCTGTGTTTAAAAGCGACCTTTCATTTACCGCCGTTGTTTGGGTTGTATAAAGCCCTACTAGCACAAGACAGCACTCTTATCACTTCACTTCACTTCACTTGTCCCGTAGTCTGAACGACCGTTGGGGCACCACAGATGATCTGGCAACCAGTTCTCTTCATTCCTCTCGCCTCTCGGACTGTCTCAAGGCTTCGCTGAGCCTCATCCCTGTCCACTCTGAGACGTTGTCCTCCCATCTTTTCCTTTGTCTGCCTCTCCTCCTCCCTCCTTTTACTGTGCCTTGTAACACAGTCTTGGCAAGCCCTGACGATCGTGAGACGTGTCCATACCACTTTAGTTTGCGTCTTTTCACAGTGGTCAGTAGTTCTTCATGGGGCCCGATGGCTTGCCTAATTTAGTTTCGGACTTCCTCGTTTGTGATGCGGTCCTTGTAGGAGATGCCGAGGAGTCTTCGAAAGCATCTCATTTCCATGGCCTGTATCCTTCTCTCCAAGTCA
Source organism: Theodoxus fluviatilis (assembly GCA_034096865.1). Lineage (NCBI taxonomy): Eukaryota > Metazoa > Mollusca > Gastropoda > Cycloneritida > Neritidae > Theodoxus > Theodoxus fluviatilis. The sequence goes on from JAWQFJ010015849.1 coordinate 32,466, forward strand.
GCTGTTAGTGTCCATGACTCACAGGCATACAAAAATATGGACATGACCAGGGCGCGCATCAGTCTGATCTTTGAGCTGAGAGCTATGTTCCTGTCCTTCCAGATGGTCTTGAGTTTTGTGAGTGCCGCTGTGGTCTGAGCAATTCTGGCGAGTATTTCAAGTTTGAATCCTGCATCTGTGACAATTACTCTTATCAGATAGTGTTTGAATGTGCTGTGAGAAAACGTGTGGAATGAAGCCATGCACATGTATTGCTTCAGCTTGCGAGAGCAGCGGTTGTTTTAGGAGGAAAAGTATTCATATGAAACACATTCATACATCATTCTTCCTTTTTAATGATGAATTCTACAACTACTGAAAGTCGAAGGTAAGTTAATCTTCTTAATTATAAGATACCTCTGGTACTCTGTGATTACGAGACATCTGACTGCCAATAATTGAGAATTAAATGTGTGCTTCTTTTTTCAAGGGACAGCATATGATAAGTTATTTCAATCATTTTCAGCCAGTGCAAAGTTTGATTACGAGAATAAAATGTCGTTCTGGGTGCAGCTGGTCTTTATGTTTGGACATGAAGCTTCCGATGCCTTTCCGCGCACTTGGATTGATATTTTATAAATACTACAACGCGAAGATAAATTGTTTGACGTGTTCGAGAAGTCACGTACTTGAAATGCAAACTCCGATCTCCCAGAAGAGTCTGTGGAGATGGTTTACCCAGTCTCTATATTTGGGTGAGATATTTGTATTCCTGGAATGTTTCCAGCGGGTTGATAATGTACATTGCCTCTTCAGATGTATTGTTTTTATGTATCTGTCCGTGTTAAAGCGTGATACGAAGATACACCGGAGAAAACATATCACGATTCGGCTGTTATCTCAGATAACCGTAGAAAGTTTATGGCATCGCTGACCTCCCCTAATCAGTGCTCGAAGACGAGATTGGGGAACAGTCCTGCTGAGTAGTCGGAGCGGTAATAGAATTTTGTTTTTCGGTAGCGATATAAACACAGGTCTTGTGAGTTTACAAGATGCAGGGAAGAACACGAGCAGACTGGAGGCTGGAGTGCATGAACTCAGCTCTCTACAGTTATCACGCGCATCTCTACCAGGACCGTTCGCCAGAAGGAATTCCCTACCAGAAATTTCAAACTCGGAAACCCGGTGTACGGGTACAGAAATAACCCACGGAATTTGTGTTTTCTCCCTTCCACATGAACCCCCATTTCACCTCTTTTATCTTCATTCTGAAATGTGGCATCAAAGTTGGAAATATCGAGGACAATTATTTTGAAAGATGGTTTAGGTTTCTCTCCGCAATGAAGGACGATGTTGATGAGATGAAGGCGTGACTGTTTTTCCGAGCGTGTCAATGTAACTTTTGGGCGTCTATGAACATTTTGAATTTGGACAAATGGAGACAATCGGGCTCTTACACCTGACATTTTCTGCTTTGCTGAAGATGAAATCAAATGTAGCATGTTCCTGGGGAGACGGAGACTCGTCTGAGTTTTGCAGACCTCCCCGCCAGCTTATCTACCCAACCTTGGCAAGTCATGAGAAACACGTGTATACACGTGCATGTAACTCCTCGCCACGGGGTGAATCGCATTGTGCCTCAAGCGACAGCAAGCGACGGCCCACTCTAGTGGGGTGAGAGGGCCTGGTTGTCGATTTGAGGTAGAGGACTGATTTGTGATCATCGTTGTACCAGTACCTGAAAACCTAGATCGCTCTGCACCTTACAAAGAGGTTACAAAACGCATATCACCGAGAGTGGCACGTTTATAGTTATTGAAAGAACATTAAAATGTCATAATTTGATTAAACTCTGGTTTTGTTGTTGTTGTTGTTGTTGTTGTTGTTGTTGTTGTGGTGGTGGTGGTGGTTGTTGTTGAATGTTTGTGTTTTTGTTGTGTGTTTCTTTTTCTCTTTTTTTTTTTTGGGGGGGGGGGGGGGATGATTCACAAAGATACATTACCCAAAAACGTATAAATTTGCACCAATTCGTCCGATTAAAAAACGGTTTAACCACCTTAAAGAGCCGAACATTTTCTTTAAGAAATTCTACAGAAGTCAAATTTGATCTAAGGTACGATGCGACTCATCTCGTGACATTTGCACTTTGACCGAGGTGAAAGTTGTCCTTCCGGTCCGAAAAAGACGCTTTTGTTGCTGCTATTCATCTGTGAACTCGGAGGTGGCTCTGCAACCTCAATCTGGCGGTGGGGAGTTCTAGATGGGATCACTGCAGCGTTGCGCTGAATCGTGGTTCTCTTGTAGTGATACGTATCTGACGGCGGGCCTTCCCTAAAGGTGCCTACACACGTACCGTTTTTCAAGCCGGTTTTGCTCCCGATCCGGCTGACCGTGCGTGTAAAAAGCGGGTTGACAGCCACACGCAACGATTACACCCACACCGCGAACTGGAGCGATGTTCATTTACGCGAAGCAAAGTCAGAATTTAGAGTTACGTCCCTTTCATGAGACTATGACAACAGACGCTTCGTGTAGGCTGCAGCTCAATCAATGCGA
>JAWQFJ010015849.1:40000-45000 GCA_034096865.1 Theodoxus fluviatilis
CATACTTGTAGGTTCTATTCCCATCAAGTCACGTGACACTAACGTGCTGTGAAGCCGGTGATGTCTCTGAAAGCTGCTCTCAATAGACCTCTGCATCAAAGCCCTTGTCCCAGACCTCGCCACTCCAGTTGATGGGGACATAGCTTCCCTCCTTAAGTTTATAGAGAGTTACAGCCAGGGGAGGCAACTTTGTTGTCCACTTGTCCCAAGTCTTCCTGTCTGTAGAAAGAAGTGCTTTGCATCGTAGTCCAGCCTACGTACTGTGTACATGTATAATGTATAACACGTGACCTCTGTAAGAAAAACAAACTCTCTCTCTCTCTCTCTCTCTCTCTCTCTCTCTCTCTCTCTCTCTCTTTCGCGCGCTTTCGTGTGGGTATTAGCGATTCGTTTACTCATAGATTCAGATGCAGTTCTGGGCTATCACAAACTCTCTGTCCATTATGTAGAGAGAAAGATGAGGATGAAATTCACATCGTTTTGGAATGTCCTGCTTTATCTGATATTCGTCAGCAATACATCATGGTATATCTTGAAGGAAGCCCTCAGAATGATCTTGTCACCCTGTTTTCAGCAGAGAGTCCATCTGTGGTCAGACCAGTAAGTGATTTCTTGCTGAAAGCTTTCAAGAGATAATCCGAGGCACTACACTCTGTCGAGTCAGACAGTTTCTACATTGATTAGCCTAGTTATTGGTAACACTGTCTCGTGACTGTAATTGACTTGAAACCGTAATATAATTGTGCTACGAGATACTGTACACTCCTTTGAAATGGGCCTGTGGCCTGATCAAATAAACTTTTCGTTCGTTCGTTCTCTCTCTCTCTCTCTCTCTCTCTCTCTCTCTCTCTCTCTCTCTCTCTCTCTCTCTCTCTCTCTCTCTCTCTCTCCGTACTCGATGTACAAATCAGTGTTGATAAACCTTGATAATAATAATTGGGTTTCAAAGGTTCGGACTCACTTATTGGAAAATGGGCTAGAAATTGCATAGGTGGCTCAAGAAGTGGCGAATGAACGCACCTTTTTACAAACGCTAAGAGAACAATTGGTTAAAAAAGTAGTATCACTTGTTAGGAATTCGATTTGAATAGAAGTGTACATATTATACAGTAAAGCAATCCTTGGAATTGAAATGAATATGTACACCATGAGCAGAAACATCTTCAGTGATATATAGATACGTTTTCGCCAGGGCATTATTGAACTAACGGTATGCACCATATATATAATACAGAGAAATACGAAATATTATGTCCAGCATGTCACGCGAGAGATGAAGATGAGCAGCATTTTATTATGTAGCGCCTAGCTTACGAAGACATCCGAATAAGGTATGTAGTGCCATACGTTCAAAATAGCAATGTTGAAGCACTTGTACAGTTGTTTTCTGCAAAAGAGCCATGTCTTATACGAGCCGTAAGCACTTATTTGTACTATGCTTTTGAAAGACGAGCAGAATTTACTGACTCTGCTGTAAGTAATTCATTTTTTGTCTAATATGTGTGGTATACTACCGAAGGGGAGCCTCCTGTTTTCGTAAGATGAAATGTACTCTCGCATGAGTTCTTTCTTCAAATTATTCGTTTAGGATATGTCATGTATTGCATTGAATTGTAATGGGTGGAAGGCCTACACAATAAACTGTTTTGTTGTTGTTGCTGTTGTTGTTGTCTCTCCTTACTTGCTAGAGAGGTTGGGGGGGGGGGGGGTAGTTATTTTTAAATTGGGAGATTTAGTTTCACAATCAAATGTTCATGAGCAGAATGACAGATTTAGAAATAAACAGCTACGTATATATACGCGCGCGCAATCACACACACACACACGCGCGCACGCACACGCACGCACGCACACACACACATGCGCTCGCACGCACGCACACACATGAGCACGCATACACACATATGCGCATACGCACACATGAATACACTCACATGCCTACGTTCATTCTTACATCCAACGGAGCACATAATTCTACATACACAGTTTCATTCAATTATACACGTGCGCACATACTGCAAACACATACATGTATATGCAAACACATGCACGCATGCACACACGTACAAACACACACACACACACACACACACACACACACACACACACACACACACACGTGTGTGTGTTTGTACTTGTACATGCACAGTTGTCCTTGAAGTAAATCGGACAAATAGAAGCAATCAGTCTAGCATTTAGATGCGCCATTCAAGAACAGACGGGAGATCAGTCGTAGGATGCCTGAATGCAATAGGCACTTCTTAACGCCGCAAGAGCTAAGTCACCTTAATCAAGTGTGCTTTGCGTCACTGTGCATGCGTGCACCTGTCACTGTTTGGAGGAAAACCACAGAGTCTCTCTTAACTTTGTCGGTCGGCAGGTGAAGACTGAAAAAGGTGGCGATCAAGCGATGGAGAAAAACGATTCAATAGAGAAATAATGGAGTCAGAAGGAGTGAAAAAAATCCCGGGCCTCTCTGCCTTGGGTGTGGGGAAAACGAACACTGGCAATTGTCACGGAATGAAAACACTTCACGAGGACTCCCCTCAGGAAGACATCAGCGCAATGGCTTCTGCGATGGCCTGATGGATCGGGGTTGCTCTCCGCGCAGTTCTGACATCTCATTAAGCCTCTCCATTAGCCGCAGCGACAGGAAGAGCACACTGCGCATGCCTGAAATGGCGTGCAGACATTCTCTACAAGAGGTGCCGATGCGTTTTGAATGACAGGCGCTCTGGCCTGGTTGTTTTTGCGCATGTCACTGTGGCACGCATAAGCGTGTCTGAGCACAATCCTTGCTATCACCGAAGACAGGTGGAAGAAAAGCTGATCGTTCCGATGTCAGATAAAGAAAGAGAGAGCACGAGGCACAAAACAGTCCCCCACCCCCACAGCCCACACACCCCACCCCAAAAAGGGGTAAATAAGTAGGAAAGGAAACGCCGTTCAACAACATGTATTCTAAAGGCACAGTTATTTTTTTTTTTACAAAACATAAAATACGCATGCATACAAGTGGACGCAGACACGGTAGCACGCAAGCACTCACGCAGATTAGCATCCTCGTGCGTAAGCACACTTAAGGACACGAGTACACGTTCATACCTATGCGTGCGTGCACACACGCGCGCGCGCGCGTACGCACGTGCACGCACGCACACCCATACACGCATTAGGGCACGCAGACATACACGCACGCGCACACACACACGCACACACACACGCACACGCACTCACACACACACACACACACGCGCGCACACACATACACACACACGCACGGACACGCACGCACACACACACGCACACACATACACACACGCACGCACACACACACACACACACACGCGCACACACATACACACACACGCACGGACACGCACGCACACACGCACGCACACACATACACACACGCACGCACACACACGCACGCACACACACACACACGCACACACTCACACGCACACACATACACACACACGCATGCACACGCACTCACGCACGCATACACATTTATTCGCACATATGCATGCACCACGTACACATAGACGCTCGCATGCACGGACATGAACATGCCGAATCATAGCTTTTTCTCCCCACCAGAAAATCAAATAATGTATGGCCTGAGAAACACATTATTGCGATCACTCTCACCATGCACGCCAGGAAAGGGGAAGACACTCTCAGGAGTCAACGCAAGATCTGTGTACAGGTAAAAGGTAAAGACGCTCTTATTTATATAGCGACTTTCCACCCATTGATGAATGCTCAAACCGCTCACGTTTACTCCCCCTGGTCACCAAGGCTACTCTTTTTATCGCCCCAACAATATATAATAGTTTATTCATCGCACATACCTTCCCTTGACAGGCAAGCTCATGGCGTTTACAATCCAAAGAATTAACACTCATACAACTACTCAACACCACATTCCTACAAAAACTCACACACTACACCCATAAACAAAAAACAAAAACTAAAATCCATAGAACAAATAGAACAAACTATACAATATACACAACACTTGCAGGCCAGGTCAAGTAAGGCGAAGCAGCTCAGCTGGAAAGGCGGATCGGAAGAGGTGGGTCTTGCAACCAGGCTGCGAATGAACACGCCAAGCTTAGCTTTCACAACTGTTCAGTTCTGTCCTGTAGACCTCAGCAACAGCCATTACCTTTCCCCGCTGTAGCAGCGATCGCAAAGCGACTCATTCTGACAGTCATGCACACGGTAACCCAGGTTGTGCAGACACGCTGCCAGGACACGTGACCCCACATCACGAAATGAGTCGCAATGTGCACTCGGTTGAATTTGGGTTGTGTAGCGATCGTAAATGGAATTTTCGTTTTCCTGTATGTAGTGACAACGGTTTTTGATTAAAGTAAATTGTGCAGTTATTCGCAGTTGATTAGTACACCCTTGGAAATCAACATTCGAAAGAAGAAAAAAAACTTTGAGAGCCATGTCAAATTATGAAAATTTCGGTCATTTTTCAGTAAACTATTAACGTAAAATGCTCATTAAAAGTCATAAAACTACAATTCCTTTCTGGTTTCTTTTCCATTCTTCTTTGCTTCACATCACCGTCCGTTACACCCCATAGACACAGCAAATACCGCAATATTCCATGATTGAAAAAAGTACTCCTGCAGCACGGCCAAGTGAAAGAAAGACGCCAATGAAAAAAGTACTCCTGCAGCACGGCCAAGTGAAAGAAAGACGCCAATGAAAAAAGTACTCCTGCAGCACGGCCAAGTGAAAGAAAGACGCCAATGAAAAAAGTACTCCTGCAGCACGGCCAAGTGAAAGAAAGACGCCAATGAAAAAAGTACTCCTCCAGCACGGCCAAGTGAAAGAAAGACGCCAATGAAAAAAGCAAGGTGTAATCGCTCTTTACCCTGAAGATCTGGATAGCTACCAAAAGGAGATGAAGACATTAGCGGAGATGGGTGCAATCAATCTACTCCACCCCTAACAGGCAGGGCAAGGGAGGCGGGCAG
>JAWQFJ010015849.1:52500-62723 GCA_034096865.1 Theodoxus fluviatilis
CCGGGGGGACCTCAAGATTCTTCGATTGTTTCCGGGGCCTGAAGCAGGGATGCAAAATGAGTCCTGTACTTTTTCCTACCTTGTCTCTTACCGTAGCAGAGAAATAATTGAAAAGGGGAAATATGGCATACAAATAGAACCAAACGGGGTTGATATATTTTTGTTGCTTTTCGTTGATGACATTGTCCTGTTGTCAGATACTGTACCTGGTCTCCAAAATCAAATCAACAGTCTCAAAAGAGCAGCGGATAAGCTTAGACTAATTGTGAACACAGATAAAACGAAAGTTGTCATTTTTAGAAATGGTTGTTACGTGGCAGCTCATGAGAAATGGACGCTTGGTAACGACAGATTGGAAGTGGTCAGTCAATACAAGTATCTGAGTGTAACACTAACCACAAGATTATGTACCAATACGATTATGACAGATATTGCAGGAAGGGCTAAAGCAGCCGCTATTCAAGTTTTGAAGTCGCTGCGGAAATTAGCATTTGTCACCCCTGACGTACTGTTCAAGGTTTTTGATGCGCAAATCCAGCCAATATTGCTTTATGGTTCGGAAGTGTGGGGCTTCAGTGACTGTAAACGCATTGAAAGTGTCCATTTGTTTGTACTGAAGTGGTTTTTGAATGTTTCAGCCAGAACCCCGAATGTAATGATATACGGTGACACAGGTAGATACCCGTTATACATAAATGCTATCGTAAGGTCGATCAATTATTGGTTAAAAATAATTAGCATGGACCAACACAGATATCCATTCAGAGTGTATCAAATGATGTGTAACTTACCTGAAGGTCAACTCAATTGGGTAACAAGTATAAAAACTCTGCTCTACAAATACAACATGGAAAGAGAATGGACAAGACAAGCTGTAGAAAATAAAAGAGCATTCCTTAGGAATCTCAAAGAAAAATTGGTAGCTGATTTTGATAGTGAGTGGAGGCAAACGTTACAAGATAGCAATCGGTATTCCTTCTACAGACTGTATAAAACTGTTCGAGAGCAAGAACCATATTTGTACGCATTAGATAAGAAATGTTTTAGAGATGTTTTGATACGGTTCCGATTTGGAGTCAGTGACTTGTATGTTCACAAACATAGATACAGTCTCCCGACTTTCTATAATGTTTGCCCTACATGTGTAGAGGAGGAGGAGACTGAAGTGCATTTTCTGTTTCATTGCCCTGCTTTGTGTGGACTACGAGAAAGATTTTTAATGCCATTTCCGCATCTCGATGTAAATGAGACTATCAAAGAGCTTCTAGCAACCAATGACTATGCTACGATTCGTAGAGTGAGTATGTACATTTACCATGCATTTAAGATGAGAACGGAAGGAATGGAAATGTTAAGTATAAATCATTATATTTTCGAAGACTAGTGCTACTACGTAGGCCTATACCAGTAAACACTGTTTCCCTCGATACTGTGTCCATTCACATAGTACTATTCAGAATCTTCTCGATACCGCATTGCTATGTTATGTAAATTTTTCACCTTGCAATGGGCCGGTGGCCTAAGCAATAAAGTTTTTCGTTCGTTCTCTCTCTCTCTCTCTCTCTCTCTCTCTCTCTCTCTCTCTCTCTCTCTCTCTCTCTCTCTCTCTGTCTGTCTGTCTCTCTCTCTGTCTGTCTGTCTGTCTGTCTCTCTGTCTGTCTGTCTGTCTGTCTCTCTCTCTCTCTCTCTGTCTGTCTGTCTGTCTGTCTGTCTGTCTGTCTGTCTGTCTGTCTCTCTCTCTCTCTCTCTCTCTCTCTCTCTCTCTCTCTCAGATATCTGATCCGGGTGCCAATGAAAAAGTGACAAGATAGGTAGCCATGTACAAATTTATTGCTTTAAGACATATGGAACAGAAAATGAAAAAGTATACAAACTGCCTTAGCTGTCCAGATTTATGGAAACTAGGAGAGCAATGTACTGGAGATATAGACTAAGGGGTCGATTTGTGTTACGCACTCCATGACAGTGTTCTGTTTACTAGTTTGATCACTTCCCATGCAATGGATATGCAATGGGTCAATGGCCTCCATAAACCAGTTCAGTTCAGTTCACTCTCTCTCCCCCACCCCCCACCCCCCCTCCTCTCTCTCTCTCTCTCTCTCTCTCTCTCTCTCTCTCTCTCTCTCTCCTTTCTTTTCATATCCCCTTTATCGGGCCATATAGATTGCCATCCCGAACTTTGTGTAAATACCAGTAGCAATGGAATCAGCATTGGTGGATCTACTTCAACATCTCATTTTCTTTTAATTACATATGACACGACCAAATTCCCATGTCGAATTCTTCAAGCCTCTAGATAATGGCGTTTGTATGTATATGCACCTCTGAAGTATTCTTGCTTTCAAGTTTTTTAAATAAAAGGCAAACAAACTCAACTTGTATTGTGTTATGTGAATCAAGATAGCCCTTTCATACGTATACACGGACATCTGTCTGATCGTGTGAACTTTTTATGGGAAAGAGTATTCCACACATATATATTCGTCGAGATACTGGCCTTGCCCATCCTGCAGACTCGTCTATCTCGTCATGCACACAAAGCGTGAAATAGTTTATCCTGACTTTTGGGCGCAGTGAAAGAGACACCTCCTCCTTCTCGTTAGACGTCAACGACGTTGATGTAGAAAATTTGTGTTTATTTGGAATATGTACTGAGAAAGAGAGAGAGAGAGAGAGAGAGAGAGAGAGAGAGAGAGAGAGAGAGAGATTGAAGCGATTTTATTCAAAGCAGACTGCCCATTTGAATACAGGTGAGCGCACATGTCAACGAAACATTTGCATTAATGTCCTTCCGTCACGTGTCCACCTGTCAGAGTTATGACAGCTCTGTCATCAACTAGGCACTAAGAGAAAAGTACGTGCGAGAATAAGCATGTTGTCCTGGATATACTCTTCTCATCTCTGAGTTGCATGGTACATATAATGTACTTAGAGATATCTTACATTGTCCGTATGTGAATTCTTTTCAGAAGATAGCTGCATATTCTCGGCGGTGACTGAATATATTTAGAAGTGTATTTTCCCCGTAATTTGTGATAAGCGCTGCAGTCTAACAAGAAATGCTTTTCATCTTCGACCATGTGACAAAATGGACAGGAAGCTTCTCTCGTTTCGTTGCGTATGTAACGTTGATTACTTGGTCAATTGTTAATGACTAATTCGAAACGAACAAGGTATCTCTAAACGTGTTTATGTCGAGAAAATTTAGATATCGTTCTTGGCAGATTGTTTATTTGAAGGAGGCATACCAAGAATAGCTATCACTATCACGTTTTCTTCTTTTCCATGACTGGAGGTAGCAGTCTTTTAGACTGTGATGTAAATAGTTGTTCCAAGAAACGACGTTTGTTACCAACTCCCCCGTTTAACCATGCACACATTAGCACAGCTGAGTTTACACAAGATGTCTTTTACGATGTGAGTCCAGTCTCTTTTTCAGGGATGTTGATATTTTGTAGCATTGCATATCCCTGTTTAGGTAACCTTATTGGCGACATTCTAGCCAATCTGAGTCAGTATTTGATGGTCCTAATTGTACCACTAGTCAGGAGTGGAAATAGACTTAGCTCTCCGTACACAAAGTTTTTCGGTACTTTAGTATTCGGTCCCAGGAACTTTTTACATGCAAAAACATAAACTCTTTCTACCCTTTATGACTTTTAAGAACCAATATTTTGGCACCGTTCAACAGGAAAAAATTACACCTGGGTGTTAAAGAGTTTAATGCAAATCTTAGGGTTAGCATTGTGCAGGGAGGACGACATTTCCTTCATTATCTGCATCGTCTTTTGTTTGCCTGGAACGGAAACATCCTCAACCGAGGCACTTTCTGACAGTTTGTTAGTAAATGTACTTCCAAAGTATTTGTATTTATTTATCACTTCCCAAATTTTGGCGGGTTAAGAAACAGTTTTTCTCTGTCAGCCAAATATCCAGTTCATCTAAAGATCATCACTTTGGTCTGTTCTGTGCTCACTTGAAGTCCAAAGGTTTCTGTCACGACAGCAAGAGAGTTGATCTTATTTTGTAACTCTGCTTCCGCGATTTATGATAAATTATTGTCATCATCAAACAGCAATGTAAATATCTCGTCCTTGCCTGGTAGCAATTGTACCTCATGCTTTCCATGCGCCCGGACGTAGCCCGTCAGTAAGGGAGAGAGAGAGAGAGAGAGAGAGAGAGAGAGAGAGAGAGAGAGAGAGGCAGACAGACAGAGACAGAGACAGAGACAGAGACAGACAGAGACAGAGACAGACAGAGACAGAGACAGACAGAGACAGAGACAGACAGAGACAGACAAATAGACAGACATACAGATAGAGAGACATACAAATACAGACAGGCAGACATACAGATATACAGATTCACAGATACACAGATACAGACAGACAGACAGACAGACAGACAGACAGACAGACAGACAGACAGACAGACAGATAGACAGACAGACAGAGAGACATACAGACAGACAGACAGACAGACAGACAGACAGACAGACAGACAGACAGACAGACAGACAGTGGAAGAGAGAAAGAGACAGATACATAGAGAGAAGTCAGGCGGGTTAGGGGGAGGAGTGGGGTAATTAGTGTGGGAGAGGAAGGAAGAAAGGATCAAAATAACGTGGCGTATTTCAACATCCATAACATAATATTTCACCACAGACGAGAAGGCACTGCAAGCAATGGCTTTTTGAAACCATCAGGAAACGTCTTTGTCAAAGCTGTAGTCACAACATGTCATTGACCTTTGAGGGAATTTTGTCCTGCTTTGGAAGACTTATAGGAAGAGACAATGCAATGATGCATACACGTACAACTAAACATGATTGACATCAATAACAATTTTAAAGCTTATTTGAACAACAGGACACACTGCCTTTTTTCAGTCACGACCATTGCATTCATAACAACACAAACACGGCACTGCAACACAACATTCCACCAAGGCAGTCACTAGAGTAGAAGCTTTCTGCTGGCATCGACTACGCCCTTCCAAGGGCAATGCATAGAACTATATGTATCTGTACACCACTGCCAAGTTGAAGTAAACACGAACATGGGAACTGGTCAGGTACCGAGCGCCACTCCAAAGCTCCATAGCAGAGCGCCTTCTGCCAGCCTGACTTCTTGGTTCCATGCTGACGGGTGGAGAGGCTGGGCTGTCGGTGAGGATGCAAATGGCGCGAAGTGAGGGGAGACGGGGGCGGGGTCGTGAGGGAGGATTTTAATTGGCCGTCCTGACAGGGGCAGATAACTACGTCAGGCTCAGTTAGCGGCATTTTGACGCACCGCGCGACAGTTGCTAGGCGTCTCCAGGGACGCCAGGCGTTCAGCCCGCACACATCGTGGCACCACGCAAAAACTGATGACGTCATGCCCGCACACATCGTGGCACCACGCAAAAACTGATGACGTCATGTGTCTTTGTTTTGTTCCATCATTCTTTCGGCGCCGGGTTCGCTTTGTATATATATTATGGAATTAGAGTGGCTGAAATCGAATTTACCACACAATGAAACTCACAGCTGAACCAAGTTTCACAAGCTTGATTTTATATAAAAGGGAAAAGCAAAGTTTGATCCATTTTCAGAATCAGCACGGTTATTAGTTCATAAATGAGCGATTGCAAGGATTTCCTTTTATTGTTCACTCATATCTCATTTGCAACATAACATGTACCTTCAAGAGACTAATCTGACTTTTTCTCTCTTTTTCCCCCGCAATGACGTAGTCTTCAGTTACCGTTGTTATTGTCAAACCACATTTTGCCATTTAATAAAATCTTCCACATTTTGTTGGTGTTTGAAAATCCAACTGTTACAAAACACCGTTTTCATGCATGAGACGGCAGAGGAAAACAGGGTCCTGTGCAGGGGAAGTGTCTATAGCACACGCATGTCGTAATGGCGGCAACCCCCTGTGCAGGGGAAGTGTCTACAGTAGACGCATGTCGTAATGGCGGCAACCCCTGTGCAGGGAAAGTGTCTACAGTAGGCGCATGTCGTAATGGCAGCAACCCCCTGTGCAGGGGAAGTGTCTATAGTAGACGCATGTCGTAATGGCAGCAACCCCCTGTGCAGGAGAAGTGTCTACAGTAGACGCATGTCGTAATGGCAGCAACCCCCTGTGCAGGGAAAGTGTCTACAGTAGGCGCATGTCGTAATGGCGGCAACCCCCTGTGCAGTGGAAGTGTCTACAGTAGAAGCATGTCGTAATGGCGGCAACCCCCTGTGCAGTGGAAGTGTCTACAGTAGGCGCATGTCGTAATGGCGGCAACCCCCTGTGCAGGGGAAGTGTCTACAGTAGGCGCATGTCGTAATGGCGGCAATCCCCGTGCAGGAAGTGTCTGCACAGTCGTAGCGCACCCCTGGAGGAAGTGTCTATAGTAGACACATGTCGTAATGGCGGCAACCCCCTGTGCAGTGGAAGTGTCTACAGTAGGCGCATGTCGTAATGGCGGCAATCCCCTGTGCAGGGGAAGTGTCTATAGTAGCATGTCGTAATGGCGGCAACCCCTGTGCAGTGGAAGTGTCTACAGTAGGCGCATGTCGTAATGGCGGCAACCCCCTGTGCAGGGGAAGTGTCTACAGTAGACGCATGTCGTAATGGCGGCAACCCCCTGTGCAGGGGAAGTGTCTATAGTAGACGCATGTCGTAATGGCGGCAACCCCCTGTGCAGGGGAAGTGTCTATAGTAGACGCATGTCGTAATGGCGGCAACCCCCTGTGCAGGGGAAGTGTCTACAGTAGACGCATGTCGTAATGGCGGCAACCCCCTGTGCAGGGGAAGTGTCTACAGTAGACGCATGTCGTAATGGCGGCAACCCCCTGTGCGCTGGGGGTAAGAATAGACCCACCAGGTATCCCTGTGGGGTTTGTAAACAGCAAGTGAAGGTGGAAATCGAGAGCTGACTTATACTTTTCTGCTTTATATATTTCATAGACAACGGCCTCATGTGACCTACACAAGGCGATAGGCCTCGAAACATTCGGATATTCATTCATTTGTTGGTTTGTTTATTCATTCATTCATTCATTCATTCAATGTTGTTGGAAGAATCGAGTATATCACAAAAGACATACATAGTCCTCTAACATCTGACACCATCCAAACTGCCTCCCTCTACCTATTCAAGAATAAAAACCGCTGGCGCTGAACCTCCAGGTTTTGGAGAAGAAAAAAAGAAGATCGGGTTCGAACCCGCAACCTCTCGAGAAAAGAGGAGGAAAAAACGCACACACACACAAACACAAAAAACCAGGTCGGGTTCGAACCCACAACCCCTCGAAAAAAGAGAAGAAAAAAAGTTTCAGCACAGAATCGAACCTGGTCATGCATGACCAAGAGCCCAATACTCTACCAACTGTGCCATTGAAAACTTGTATGTATATGAAGCATTTATAACGACCTTATCATAAATCCCCGTGGTTCGTATTTTGCACTGTAAATTGTAGAAAAATGGATGATAGCATGAACTGTTTGGTATTTCATACGGATCTAACCCATCAACGTCAATATTCTTCTCGTAGTATCGCATTTTGGCGTCTGCTGGTAGAGGTTCAACATCGAAGCGTTTTGCTGAAGTAGGATAGATAACTCTGTTTGACTCGATGTCATTACGCTGAAAATTAATGGTCGTTGTCCCCAACATTTCCGGGACAGGGATTGATTAAATCATCATATTTTTGTGACACTGAGACCAGACCATCAAAACAATTAGCACTAGGCCTTGAATCAAATCGTCGTACGAGATCTTACGTTGACTGCAAATGTACAACAGTGCCGAGTGATTGTGTCGACATTCAGTTAGTTCGCTAGGCGATTCCACCATGACAACGGCACGATTCTAACGCATCATGAAGAAGGCTGAAATGGTCGGTGTCGGTGGTCGTTGTGACTTTTGACCGGTACTGTACTCCATGCACCTTAACGGTCCGTGTGATTCGGGTGTAATCTTAAGCTTAACGATGTTTATTGGCAGTATTACACCCGAATCACGCAGCTGAGTGCGAGAATCTGGGTCACGTGTCGGCGTCTATTTTCATGGCTCGAGAGTGCCTGGCTAAAGTGCGTTAGAATCGTGCCCTTTTCACCCTCATTCCAGGCTTTTAACCAGCGAAGGCAACGATCTAGATGGTACATATACTTTACCGGTTTCACAAATGGAATGAATTTGACGCCAACACAGCGTGGTATCGCTTTTTTGCGTCTGCTGGTAGACGTTCATAATACAAAGAAGCCAAATGTTGTTTTGTGAA
Source organism: Theodoxus fluviatilis (assembly GCA_034096865.1). Taxonomy (NCBI): domain Eukaryota; kingdom Metazoa; phylum Mollusca; class Gastropoda; order Cycloneritida; family Neritidae; genus Theodoxus; species Theodoxus fluviatilis. The sequence continues at coordinate 60,761 of JAWQFJ010015849.1, forward strand.
CGTAGGAAAAGAGTTTGACTCGATTAGGCTCTTACATCTATTGACTATCGAGGGAGGTGCTTCCGAGTGCATTCTAGTAAACTAGAGATTTCGCCTACCGGCAAAAGTATCTCTAGCACAGTTCACATCACGTGATGGAAGGTTTTTGGCCAATTTATGCAAGCGGAGGTCACACGAGAGGCTTGTGGGATAGCCGATGTGCTCCCTGACATACGCCGTTAAAGTAGTTCTAAGACTATTTCGCACAAAACTCTTAACTTACTCTTGTTGAGACAACAAACAAGCATTTATTCGATACAATAAAATGTTTGTGTTGAAATGGAACCAAGTTTTTACATCTGAATGCTTTCTGTAAAAAGTGGAGAGAAAAATAGTATCAGAACGAATTTTTTTGGCGCAAGGCTGTAATGCCAAGGGTCAAGCCTATTACGCATTCATTGCGAACTGTGCCAGAGTCAATACTACTGACTCGGGTTTACAGAATGCTTCCGAGTGTACGAAATCCATTATCCTGAAAATTCTACTTGCAAATGACGTCACATTATTCGACGTCAAATGATAACGTCACAGATTTTGCAAAATGGAGTCTGTTGAATCGTTTTCAGTGAAACACCAAAATGTAAAAAAGTCACTTTCTTTTCAAACCTCGATTCTGAAAATTTGATAATATTGAATGGGACCTAACTTCCAGTCAGTGTGCAAAATCTCAAGGAAATCCGTCCAGTAGTTTTTGAGATATAGGCCGTGGAGACGGGACAGACACACACACACACACACACACACACACACACAGACAGACTAATAAAAACCGCTGGCGCTGAACCTCCAGGTTTTGGCATTTAAGAAAAGATTGGGTTCGAACCCGCAACCTCTCGAGAAAAGAGGTGGAAAACACACATAAAAACACAACAAAACCACAACCTCTCGAAAAAAGAGAAGAAAAAAAGTTTCAGCGCAGAATCAAACCTGGTCATGCATGACCAAGAGTCGAACGCTCTACCAGCTGAGCCATTAGAGAATTGCAATGACGGAGTGTTTGTAAAGCATGTAAATCCATTTCTAAGCTATCGGCCCAGGAACAATCAACCATATATTTTAAACATGATGGATAGGTTCAGGAAGCTCCTATTATGACATGCTTTGCTTTCCTTTGGCATGTCATAAACGCTGAATTAACACTCCGGCACCGGATCGGCAGCAAAAATACGCTTGACATCCACACGCAACGATTACACCGAGACCGCGCAATCGAGCGATTTTCACTTACGTGAAGCGAGGTCAGAATTTAGAGTTACGGCCCTTTTCAGAGCCATGGCAACAACGCTTCCACGTGTAGTCTATGCGTGAGACCTGCCTGTCGGATTTTAAAATATAGGAGCTTTCCCGACCTACTGATGCATTCAACATACAGCTTTGAGAAATTAATGCTGTTCATGGCTTACATTTTCTTTGGATGGGGTTTCTAGTATCCCGAAATACAGCGTTTTCTGTGCAAACATGCACGCAACGAAGCGGTGGTGCAGATTCTTTGCCGCGTACGTATATCTGCGTTGACCTGCATTCGATGTGTAAAAAGTTGAAACTTTCCCGACCTACTGATGCATTCAGCATACAGCCTTGATAAATTAATGCTGTTCATGGCTTAGTTCGGTCCCGGAAAATCCTGTTTCTTCGCAGAAAACGCCGTTGTCGTGCTCGGAGAAAAAAAAATGGCCGCCGTAATATTATTTACACGCGTTTAGGCTCTATCGGACCTCGGAGGTGCGATAACTTTATACGCGAAAATTCGTATAGGATAGGCCGTAACTCTAAATTCTGACCTCGCTTCACGTAAGTGAAAATCGCTCGATTGCGCGGTCTCGGTGTAATCGTTGCGTGTGGATGTCAAGCGTATTTTTGCTGCCGATCCGGTGCCGGATCGAGAGCAAAATCTGCTTGCAAACGGGTATGTATATAGGCGCCT
>JAWQFJ010015854.1:0-5000 GCA_034096865.1 Theodoxus fluviatilis
CCTTTACATGCTTTGATGCAAGTCAATATGGTGAGGAAATCTCAATAACATTAATCTATATATTACAATATCTTTTGTCTAGTCAGAAGTATGAGAATAAGATGACAAGGTATATCAGTGCACATTTTCCTGATGATATGATTGTCATGAATACAAGTAATTGTCTTATTTTTTTCTTTCTGTGGAATTGCAGGCAGCTTTTGAAAAACGAGTTGAGGTTTTCACCCTGGGTAATTGACCTTGCATGAGAAACAAGGCTAAAGTTGGCAACACAGATTTTGAGCAAATGCTGAGAAAAAGCATTGGCGCACTATGTCATGTAATAGCTTACGTGAGGTCTACATAACAACACCACCACCACCCCCACTCCACCACCCCCACTCCCCCCCAAGATTTCCTCTATGACATACTGTTTTTTTCTGGAAAATGCATGAATGAATAAATACTATTGTGGATGACACATCTCCTTTTGTCATTTTTCTTACTTTACCCTTGTTTACTTATGCCTAGTCACATCTGCTCGCCTTGCTCTGTCCCTGCAGGCACCCTGCTCACCTCCCTCTGTCCCTGCTCACCTCGCTCTGTCCCTGCAGGCACCCTGCTCACTCGCTCTGTCCCTGCTCACCTCGCTCTGTCCCTGCTCACTCGCTCTGTCCCTGCAGGCACCCTGCTCACCTCGCTCTGTCCCTGCTCACCTCGCTCTGTCCCTGCTCACCTCGCTCTGTCCCTGCAGGCACCCTGCTCACCTCGCTCTGTCCCTGCAGGCACCCTGCTCACCTCGCTCTGTCCCTGCTCACCTCGCTCTGTCCCTGCTCACCTCGCTCTGTCCCTGCTCACCTCGCTCTGTCCCTGCAGGCACCCTGCTCACCTCGCTCTGTCCCTGCTCACCTCCCTCTGTCCCTGCTCACCTCGCTCTGTCCCTGCAGGCACCCTGCTCACCTCGCTCTGTCCCTGCTCACCTCCCTCTGTCCCTGCTCACCTCGCTCTGTCCCTGCAGGCATCCTGCTCACCTCGCTCTGTCCCTGCTCACCTCGCTCTGTCCCTGCTCACCTCGCTCTGTCCCTGCTCACCTCGCTCTGTCCCTGCTCACCTCGCTCTGTCCCTGCTCACCTCGCTCTGTCCCTGCTCACCTCGCTCTGTCCCTGCTCACCTCGCTCTGTCCCTGCTCACCTCGCTCTGTCCCTGCTCACCTCGCTCTGTCCCTGCAGGCATCCTGCTCACCTCGCTCTGTCCCTGCTCACCTCGCTCTGTCCCTGCTCACCTCGCTCTGTCCCTGCTCACCTCGCTCTGTCCCTGTCCCTGCTCACCTCGCTCTGTCCCTGCTCACCTCGCTCTGTCCCTGCTCACCTCGCTCTGTCCCTGCTCACCTCGCTCTGTCCCTGCAGGCACCCTGCTCACCTCGCTCTGTCCCTGCTCACCTCGCTCTGTCCCTGCTCACCTCGCTCTGTCCCTGCTCACCTCGCTCTGTCCCTGCAGGCACCCTGCTCACCTCGCTCTGTCCCTGCTCACCTCGCTCTGTCCCTGCTCACCTCGCTCTGTCCCTGCTCACCTCGCTCTGTCCCTGCTCACCTCGCTCTGTCCCTGCTCACCTCGCTCTGTCCCTGCTCACCTCGCTCTGTCCCTGCTCACCTCGCTCTGTCCCTGCTCACCTCGCTCTGTCCCTGCTCACCTCGCTCTGTCCCTGCTCACCTCGCTCTGTCCCTGCTCACCTCGCTCTGTCCCTGCAGGCACCCTGCTCACCTCGCTCTGTCCCTGCTCACCTCGCTCTGTCCCTGCTCACCTCGCTCTGTCCCTGCTCACCTCGCTCTGTCCCTGCTCACCTCGCTCTGTCCCTGCTCACCTCGCTCTGTCCCTGCTCACCTCGCTCTGTCCCTGCTCACCTCGCTCTGTCCCTGCAGGCACCCTGCTCACCTCGCTCTGTCCCTGCTCACCTCGCTCTGTCCCTGCTCACCTCGCTCTGTCCCTGCTCACCTCGCTCTGTCCCTGCTCACCTCGCTCTGTCCCTGTCCCTGCTCACCTCGCTCTGTCCCTGCTCACCTCGCTCTGTCCCTGCTCACCTCGCTCTGTCCCTGCAGCAACCCTGCTCACCTTGCTCTGTCCCTGCTCACCTCGCTCTGTCCTCGCCTGCTCACCTCGCTCTGTCCCTGCTCACCTCGCTCTGTCCCTGCTCACCTCGCTCTGTCCCTGCAGGCACCCTGCTCACCTCGCTCTGTCCCTGTCCCTGCTCACCTCGCTCTGTCCCTGCTCACCTCGCTCTGTCCCTGCTCACCTCGCTCTGTCCCTGCAGGCACCCTGCTCACCTCGCTCTGTCCCTGCAGGCACCCTGCTCACCTCGCTCTGTCCCTGCTCACCTCGCTCTGTCCCTGCTCACCTCGCTCTGTCCCTGCTCACCTCGCTCTGTCCCTGCTCACCTCGCTCTGTCCCTGCTCACCTCGCTCTGTCCCTGCTCACCTCGCTCTGTCCCTGCTCACCTCGCTCTGTCCCTGCTCACCTCGCTCTGTCCCTGCAGGCACCTGCTCACCTCGCTCTGTCCCTGCTCACCTCGCTCTGTCCCTGCTCACCTCGCTCTGTCCCTGCAGGCACCCTGCTCACCTCGCTCTGTCCCTGCTCACCTCGCTCTGTCCCTGCTCACCTCGCTCTGTCCCTGCAGGCACCCTGCTCACCTCGCTCTGTCCCTGCTCACCTCGCTCTGTCCCTGCTCACCTCGCTCTGTCCCTGCTCACCTCGCTCTGTCCCTGCTCACCTCGCTCTGTCCCTGCTCACCTCGCTCTGTCCCTGCTCACCTCGCTCTGTCCCTGCAGGCACCCTGCTCACCTCGCTCTGTCCCTGCTCACCTCGCTCTGTCCCTGCTCACCTCGCTCTGTCCCTGCTCACCTCGCTCTGTCCCTGCTCACCTCGCTCTGTCCCTGCTCACCTCGCTCTGTCCCTGCTCACCTCGCTCTGTCCCTGCTCACCTCGCTCTGTCCCTGCAGGCACCCTGCTCACCTCGCTCTGTCCCTGCTCACCTCGCTCTGTCCCTGCTCACCTCGCTCTGTCCCTGCTCACCTCGCTCTGTCCCTGCTCACCTCGCTCTGTCCCTGCTCACCTCGCTCTGTCCCTGCTCACCTCGCTCTGTCCCTGCTCACCTCGCTCTGTCCCTGCAGGCACCCTGCTCACCTCGCTCTGTCCCTGCTCACCTCGCTCTGTCCCTGCTCACCTCGCTCTGTCCCTGCTCACCTCGCTCTGTCCCTGCTCACCTCGCTCTGTCCCTGCTCACCTCGCTCTGTCCCTGCTCACCTCGCTCTGTCCCTGCTCACCTCGCTCTGTCCCTGCAGGCACCCTGCTCACCTCGCTCTGTCCCTGCTCACCTCGCTCTGTCCCTGCTCACCTCGCTCTGTCCCTGCTCACCTCGCTCTGTCCCTGCTCACCTCGCTCTGTCCCTGCAGGCACCCTGCTCACCTCGCTCTGTCCCTGCAGGCACCCTGCTCACCTCGCTCTGTCCCTGCTCACCTCGCTCTGTCCCTGCTCACCTCGCTCTGTCCCTGCTCACCTCGCTCTGTCCCTGCTCACCTCGCTCTGTCCCTGCTCACCTCGCTCTGTCCCTGCAGGCACCCTGCTCACCTCGCTCTGTCCCTGCAGGCACCCTGCTCACCTCGCTCTGTCCCTGCTCACCTCGCTCTGTCCCTGCTCACCTCGCTCTGTCCCTGCAGGCACCTGCTCACCTCGCTCTGTCCCTGCAGGCACCCTGCTCACCTCGCTCTGTCCCTGCTCACCTCGCTCTGTCCCTGCTCACCTCGCTCTGTCCCTGCAGGCACCCTGCTCACCTCGCTCTGTCCCTGCAGGCACCCTGCTCACCTCGCTCTGTCCCTGCTCACCTCGCTCTGTCCCTGCTCACCTCGCTCTGTCCCTGCTCACCTCGCTCTGTCCCTGCTCACCTCGCTCTGTCCCTGCTCACCTCGCTCTGTCCCTGCAGGCACCCTGCTCACCTCGCTCTGTCCCTGCTCACCTCGCTCTGTCCCTGCTCACCTCGCTCTGTCCCTGCTCACCTCGCTCTGTCTCTGCTCACCTCGCTCTATCCCTGCTCACCTCGCTCTGTCCCTGCTCACTCGCTCTGTCCCTGCAGGCACCCTGCTCACCTCGCTCTGTCTCTGCTCACCTCGCTCTGTCCCTGCTCACCTCGCTCTGTCCCTGCTCACCTCGCTCTGTCCCTGCAGGCATCCTGCTCACCTCGCTCTGTCCCTGCTCACCTCGCTCTGTCTCTGCTCACCTCGCTCTGTCTCTGCTCACCTCGCTCTGTCCCTGCTCACCTCGCTCTGTCTCTGCTCACCTCGCTCTGTCCCTGCTCACCTCGCTCTGTCTCTGCTCACCTCGCTCTGTCCCTGCTCACCTCGCTCTGTCCCTGCTCACCTCGCTCTGTCTCTGCTCACCTCGCTCTGTCCCTGCTCACCTCGCTCTGTCCCTGCAGGCACCCTGCTCACCTCCCTCTGTCCCTGCTCACCTCCCTCTGTCCCTGCAGGCACCCTGCTCACCTCGCTCTGTCCCTGCTCACCTCGCTCTGTCCCTGCAGGCACCCTGCTCACCTCGCTCTGTCCCTGCAGGCATCCTGCTCACCTCGCTCTGTCCCTGCTCACCTCCCTCTGTCCCTGCTCACCTCGCTCTGTCTCTGCTCACCTCGCTCTGTCTCTGCTCACCTCGCTCTGTCCCTGCTCACCTCGCTCTGTCCCTGCTCACTCGCTCTGTCCCTGCAGGCACCCTGCTCACCTCACTCTGTCCCTGCTCACCTCGCTCTGTCCCTGCAGGCACCCTGCTCACCTCGCTCTGTCCCTGCAGGCACCCTGCTCACCTCGCTCTGTCCCTGCTCACCTCGCTCTGTCCCTGCAGGCACCCTGCTCACCTCGCTCTGTCCCTGCTCACCTCGCTCTGTCCCTGCTCACCTCGCTCTGTCCCTGCAGGCACCCTGCTCACCTCGCTCTGTCCCTGCTCACCTCACTCTGTCCCTGCAGGCACCCTGCTCACCTCGC
>JAWQFJ010015854.1:10000-21400 GCA_034096865.1 Theodoxus fluviatilis
ATATTCGTGCTTGATGGCCTTACATAGCCTACAAAGGTTGATAGATCGTACAACACCATCCATCCATCCCCACCAGAAGTAAAACTGGGTACAGTGGAACTTGCGAATAGCGACCCCTCTAGGGACCAAACCAAAAGGGGTGCTATTTCGAGGTAGGGTGTTATTTGGAGGTTCAACCGTAATCATGATCAAAAACACATTTCAAAGCACACACACATGCACATGTGTAGATAGAAAATAAAAGACTTGAGAAAACAAACAGCAAGGGCAACAAAACAATTTTTAAAGGCATTCAATATTTTATTGTACACACTTCAAGTTAATATGAGGATTAATTTGGCTAGTTTAATGTTTAATTTTCAACAGCAAATTAAAAAATGGACAATATATTAATGTTTGCCCACCTGGATTAGCTTCCCAGAAATTGGAAGGTTTCACGATCGGTGTTCACAAAACCATTGCCACACATCGGCGTTGAGAACCTCGAGATTTGTCTTTTGTCGTTTCGTGTGCTTCTGGTCCGCTCGACCTCCATCTTCCCATCGCTGTTTCAACTCTTCTCGTTTTCTCTTTACTGATTTGATTTGTGTCAATCCAACATCGAAGTGTTTGGCCACATCCTGTAGGGTCATACCATTGTTTAATTTTTTCAAGACCTCCATCTGCCGTTCCAGCATTAGCGCTTTCCTCTTTGTAGCCATTTTGCTTTGTGCCTTCTTTGAAATTCAACTCACAAACTGATGTGAAGAGTTTACGCACGATGGCACAGTCACTGACCTTGTAGTAAATCGTATGATCGACAACACGCTGTGTTTCATCCTGAGCTTTCAAACACATCGGGCGCACATGAAAAGGCGTTCAAACCAAAAATGTACACCGAGGTCCCTGCGTGAAAGGATAGACTGCACGCGTGTGTAGTGAGCGAAACACTTCACACTCTCACCACTACCAACTCAGTTTCAGAGTGAGCCGCTATTTGCAAGTTAAAACAGCAATTGGGACTGGCAGGGGGGAGGGGTGTGTGTCGTTATTTGCAATAGCGAGGTTAGTCGCTATTTAGAGGTAATTTTCTTAAGAAATCGATTCGTGCCGGCTCTGACCAACCGCTATTGCGAGGTTAGTCGCTATTTAGAGGGTCGCTATTCGCAGGTCCCCCTCTGTACCTATGAGGACAGTGTTGGCACACTGTATTGTGATTAATGCTTGTATGGGGTTGTGAGCCAGCATCAGGTTGAAAACTCCCCAGGGAGTGGAGTTGAAGCCAGTACGTGACTGTGTCTTGTCTGTCATCAGGTCCAGTGAAGGATTGATTGAGCAGCCCTTGATTGGGGTAAAGTGTAAAGCAGTTTGAGACCCAGACATGGGAGATAAGTTGTTATATGAAAACCACTCCTTCACCCTTCACTTTTACCTTTATCTGTGCACTTTTCTTCCCAACGCAGGCTACGAGGTACTGAAGGGGGAGACCAGGATGGCGGACAGTGTGCCCATTCTGGGCCTGTACCAGACCAAATCCCAGGCCGAGGCGGGCCGTGTGGTGCTGTATGGAGACTCCAACTGCCTGGACACGTCGCACATGCAGAAAGGTCCGACCCCTGAGTGCCCAGTGCTGACTTGCTTCATGCTGGAGGAGTGCTGGGTTTTCATATTTCCAAACATCTCTTGGTTCAGTTCATCTGTGCATCTTTGTCTTCAAGGCTGTTTTTCTCTCCCAGATGCTTCATCTCTTTCTTTCAGTTCATCACTCACTTTGTCAGCCTATCCCCTCCACCTCCAGCCCTCTGTGGGTTGAGGGTCATAATAGACCCACCACGTCTCTCTACACGATTCGTAAGAGGTGAATAAATAGGGACATCGTAACTTGAATAGCACTTACTCTAAACTGTCTAGTGATGTTCGTGCTTAATGGCCTTACATAGTATACAAAGGCTGATAGGCCGTAAATCTCCATCCATCCATCCATCCATCCATGCATCCATCCATCCATCCATTCATGCATCCATCCATGCATCCATCCATCCATCCATCCATCCATCCATCCATCCATCCATCCATCCATCCATGCATCCATCCATCCATCCATGCATCCATCCATCCATGCATCCATCCATCCATCCATCCATCCATCCATGCATGCATGCATCCATCCATCCATCCATCCATCCATCCATCCATGCATCCATGCATCCATGCATCCATGCATCCATCCATCCATGCATCCATCCATCCATCCATCCATCCATCCATCCATCCATCCATCCATCCATGCATCCATGCATCCATCCATGCATCCATGCATCCATCCATGCATCCATCCATCCATGCATCCATCCATCCATCCATCCATCCATCCATCCATGGATGGATGGATGGATGGATGGATGGATGGATGCATGGATGGATGGATGCATGGATGGATGCATGGATGCATGGATGGATGCATGGATGCATGGATGGATGGATGGATGGATGGATGGATGGATGGATGGATGGATGGATGCATGGATGGATGGATGCATGGATGCATGGATGCATGGATGCATGGATGGATGGATGGATGGATGGATGGATGGATGCATGCATGCATGGATGGATGGATGGATGGATGGATGGATGCATGGATGGATGGATGCATGGATGGATGGATGGATGCATGGATGGATGGATGGATGGATGGATGGATGGATGGATGGATGGATGGATGGATGCATGGATGGATGCATGAATGGATGGATGGATGGATGCATGGATGGATGGATGGATGGATGGAGATTTACGGCCTATCAGCCTTTGTATACTATGTAAGGCCATTAAGCACGAACATCACTAGACAGTTTAGAGTAAGTGCTATTCAAGTTACGATGTCCCTATTTATTCACCTCTTACGAATCGTGTAGAGAGACGTGGTGGGTCTATTATGACCCTCAACCCACAGAGGGCTGGAGGTGGAGGGGATAGGCTGACAAAGTGAGTGATGAACTGAAAGAAAGAGATGAAGCATCTGGGAGAGAAAAACAGCCTTGAAGACAAAGATGCACAGATGAACTGAACCAAGAGATGTTTGGAAATATGAAAACCCAGCACTCCTCCAGCATGAAGCAAGTCAGCACTGGGCACTCAGGGGTCGGACCTTTCTGCATGTGCGACGTGTCCAGGCAGTTGGAGTCTCCATACAGCACCACACGGCCCGCCTCGGCCTGGGATTTGGTCTGGTACAGGCCCAGAATGGGCACACTGTCCGCCATCCTGGTCTCCCCCTTCAGTACCTCGTAGCCTGCGTTGGGAAGAAAAGTGCACAGATAAAGGTAAAAGTGAAGGGTGAAGGAGTGGTTTTCATATAACAACTTATCTCCCATGTCTGGGTCTCAAACTGCTTTACACTTTACCCCAATCAAGGGCTGCTCAATCAATCCTTCACTGGACCTGATGACAGACAAGACACAGTCACGTACTGGCTTCAACTCCACTCCCTGGGGAGTTTTCAACCTGATGCTGGCTCACAACCCCATACAAGCATTAATCACAATACAGTGTGCCAACACTGTCCTCATAGGTACAGAGGGGGACCTGCGAATAGCGACCCTCTAAATAGCGACTAACCTCGCAATAGCGGTTGGTCAGAGCCGGCACGAATCGATTTCTTAAGAAAATTACCTCTAAATAGCGACTAACCTCGCTATTGCAAATAACGACACACACCCCTCCCCCCTGCCAGTCCCAATTGCTGTTTTAACTTGCAAATAGCGGCTCACTCTGAAACTGAGTTGGTAGTGGTGAGAGTGTGAAGTGTTTCGCTCACTACACACGCGTGCAGTCTATCCTTTCACGCAGGGACCTCGGTGTACATTTTTGGTTTGAACGCCTTTTCATGTGCGCCCGATGTGTTTGAAAGCTCAGGATGAAACACAGCGTGTTGTCGATCATACGATTTGACTACAAGGTCAGTGACTGTGCCATCGTGCGTAAACTCTTCACATCAGTTTGTGAGTTGAATTTCAAAGAAGGCACAAAGCAAAATGGCTACAAAGAGGAAAGCGCTAATGCTGGAACGGCAGATGGAGGTCTTGAAAAAATTAAACAATGGTATGACCCTACAGGATGTGGCCAAACACTTCGATGTTGGATTGACACAAATCAAATCAGTAAAGAGAAAACGAGAAGAGTTGAAACAGCGATGGGAAGATGGAGGTCGAGCGGACCAGAAGCACACGAAACGACAAAAGACAAATCTCGAGGTTCTCAACGCCGATGTGTGGCAATGGTTTTGTGAACACCGATCGTGAAACCTTCCAATTTCTGGGAAGCTAATCCAGGTGGGCAAACATTAATATATTGTCCATTTTTTAATTTGCTGTTGAAAATTAAACATTAAACTAGCCAAATTAATCCTCATATTAACTTGAAGTGTGTACAATAAAATATTGAATGCCTTTAAAAATTGTTTTGTTGCCCTTGCTGTTTGTTTTCTCAAGTCTTTTATTTTCTATCTACACATGTGCATGTGTGTGTGCTTTGAAATGTGTTTTTGATCATGATTACGGTTGAATCTCCAAATAACACCCTACCTCGAAATAGCACCCCTTTTGGTTTGGTCCCTAGAGGGGTCGCTATTCGCAAGTTCCACTGTACCCAGTTTTACTTCTGGTGGGGATGGATGGATGGTGTTGTACGATCTATCAACCTTTGTAGGCTATGTAAGGCCATCAAGCACGAATATCACTAGAACAGTTTGGAGTAAACGCAAATCAAGTAACAGTGTCCCTAGTTATTCGCCTTTTACGAATCGCGTAGGGAGACGCGGTGGGTCAATTCTTACCCCGAACCCACAGGGGGGTCAGGGTGGGGCAAAGCAATATAAGTGAAGCATCTTGCTCAAGGATGCAGCTCTGAGATCTGTGCAGCTTTTCATGCAGCACACACAAGCCGCAAGCAAAGGCAGGTCAAGCAAGCTAACTACTTGACTACAGCAGCCCTGAGTAGTGACACATCCCAGTAAACGTTATTGCATGAACTGAATACATCTCTTCATTTATATTGCTTTGATGTCGGTGCAAAAGTACAATGAACAACATCGTTCAATGTGTAAACAGCCCTCGTTAAAGTATTGAAATGAAATGAACAGTGCATGTGTTGCTGTTTGAATATGCACCACAAACATAAAGTCTTTTGAAGCTTTATAAAGTGTTTATTAATTTCACCAGGAATCATGTGCCAAAATCTATAGGATTGCTAAATGTTTTTTCTGTAAATTTTTCTCAAGGATAATTTGTCATGCAAATTTAGAGGTCTTCTCAGGTAGACATGATCCTCTCCATTTGTAACATGACATGTACGTCTAAATGCCTAGAAGGGGAAAATGTGCACACACACACACACACACACACACACACACACACACACACACACACACACACATCCCAGATGCATTCACATATTTGATACCTGATGCAAATCCATACACTCCCTCAATCATGTACTAGATAAATTCTCAGTGAATGAATGAATGGATGGATGAATAATTACAGAACAAATGAATGCATGAATGAATGAATGGAGTTTTATGGTCTATCAGCCTAGGCTGGCTACTTAAGGCTGTTGATCACAAATAATCCCTAGAGCTGGTCAGAGTGTAAGCAAGCAAAGATTTCCAAGTTATTTGCCTTTTCAAATAATGTAGTGAGATGCTGAGGGTCAATTCCTCACTCCAACCCACAGAGGAATACACTGTCAATTGCACTACAGTGTACCAATGCTGGCCTCACATTTCTACAGCGTCCTGTCACAGGAGAGGCCACACAAAGAACAGGCTCACTGGTGAAGCAGTGTGTAGCTTGCCGAGTGGTTCAAAATACAAAGGAACATGAAATGCCTCTTGTCTTCCATTGTAGGATAATAAATAAGTAGATTTTATTTTCAGTCACTGCAACCAATGTGCCTGAACTACACACTGGGTGTCACACCAAATCCAACGAGTATACAGGGTCAATCACACGGGGAACAATGCGAAGGCTTGGAATGGAGGCCCCAGCTCACCTTGGTTCTTCAGAGTCTGTGTGACCACAGTTCCCTCTTTGGGAAACTTGGCAATGCTGGTGCCAGATGCATAGTACACTGTAACGAAATCACATTGCCTGACTGAGAAAAACATTACAAAACAAAACAAACAAACAAACAAACAAACTTTCAGTTTCAGAATTGCAGAAGCTATGAGAACCATTATTAGATTCTTAAAGAAGCTGCTTATCGCATGGCTCTATCCACATTTTCAGTGACGCGGTGTAATCTCACTACAAGGAATGAAGGAAACCATTACAATCCACAGAATACACACAATAAATTTGTTCAATAAAGCAAACACACATACACACACATGCATATACAGAAACATGAGCGTGCACACACACACACACACACACACACACACACAAACACACACACACACACACACACACGCGCGCACACAAACACACACGCACACACACACACACACACACACACACACATGCACACAGACACAAACTAGAACTTACTGTCATGATCTCCCAGAGTGAAATCTCCTTCATAGACTTGATCACTGAAAGTAAATGATGACATTTTAGTCAATCAAACACTGCATCATGCAAAATCAAAGCAAGCATGAAAGACATACTGAATGTTTGGACAACACATGGTAATGATGAGATGAGATTGAAATAAGAGCAATAATGGAAAAATCTAGCAAGAGATTATGAAATGAACACAGAATTGTTCTATGAACATATGCAGAGGCCATAAACTCTTTAGTCTGAAGGACACATCAAGTCTGCCAATAAGTAGTCCAGATAGATAAAAAGGTATGGTCATTAGGGAGACAGAGAAGTAAGTACCTGAAAGCCATGTCCAATGGTGCCAGGAGGTCATTAATGGCTGGGATGTTGGCACCACCTGTGTCAGGCATCCACCATTGTCTGTGGGGCAGAGAGACAAATCCCTGGCATTAATCCAGAAAAAAAAGCATGATAAACATTTGACTTATTCCCTTACTTTCCAAAACTTCACACCGAAGGCAAGGGTTGTATGCATATCTGATGTCTTGCAGAGAGCTGGGGGAGCAAATGTTGCACAGCATTGGAGCGAAATCCTTGAAGATTTTTTTTTTACTGATAAACACACACTAAAATTTTACTACTTTCCCTGAATACCTATTTACATCAACAATTGCATATTTAACTGATTCAATGATGATGCAAAATGCAAGATTTTCTCAGATATTTTAGCTGGAAATTCCACACACAAGTAGACACCTCTCACAGCCTAAAAGATGAAGAAAAGAAGCTCTCATTTTTTTTAAAGCAGACAAAAGAATCAACAATCTCAGTCCAGAAGGAGGAGGATGTCAAAGACAGGCTGAGAGAATGGCACCATGGAAACTGACCTAGTGTTTTCATCATAGAACTTGACCTTCCTCATGACGGAGACGTTGTACCAGTCAGCAAAGATCATCACAGACAGCCCATTGTCTATGTCACGCTTCAGCTTGGTGACTTCTTCTGGGAAGTACTCCTCCTCCGCGTCCACTATCAGCAGGGTGCCTGCAGGGACAGAGCGAGGTGAGCAGGGTGCCTGCAGGGACAGAGCGAGGTGAGCAGGGACAGAGCGAGGTGAGCAGGGACAGAGGGAGGTGAGCAGGGACAGAGCGAGGTGAGCAGGGACAGAGCAAGGTGAGCAGGGACAGAGCGAGTGAGCAGGGTGCCTGCAGGGACAGAGCGAGTGAGCAGGGCCAGAGCAAGGTGAGCAGGGACAGAGTGAGGTGAGCAGGGACAGAGTGAGTGAGCAGGGTGCCTGCAGGGACAGAGCGAGGTGAGCAGGGTGCCTGCAGGGACAGAGCGAGGTGAGCAGGGACAGAGCGAGGTGAGCAGGGTGCCTGCAGGGACAGAGCGAGTGAGCAGGGACAGAGCGAGGTGAGCAGGGACAGAGCGAGGTGAGCAGGGACAGAGCGAGGTGAGCAGGGACAGAGCGAGGTGAGCAGGGTGCCTGCAGGGACAGAGCGAGTGAGCAGGGACAGAGCGAGGTGAGCAGGGACAGAGCGAGGTGAGCAGGGACAGAGCGAGGTGAGCAGGGACAGAGCAAGGTGAGCAGGGACAGAGCAAGGTGAGCAGGGACAGAGCAAGGTGAGCAGGGACAGAGCGAGGTGAGCAGGGTGCCTGCAGGGACAGAGCGAGGTGAGCAGGGTGCCTGCAGGGACAGAGCGAGGTGAGCAGGGACAGAGGGAGGTGAGCAGGGTGCCTGCAGGGACAGAGCGAGGTGAGCAGGGACAGAGCGAGGTGAGCAGGGTGCCTGCAGGGACAGAGCGAGGTGAGCAGGGTGCCTGCAGGGACAGAGCGAGGTGAGCAGGGACAGAGTGAGGTGAGCAGGGTGCCTGCAGGGACAGAGCGAGTGAGCAGGGACAGAGCGAGGTGAGCAGGGACAGAGCGAGGTGAGCAGAGACAGAGCGAGGTGAGCAGAGACAGAGCGAGGTGAGCAGGGACAGAGCGAGGTGAGCAGGGACAGAGGGAGGTGAGCAGGGACAGAGCGAGGTGAGCAGGGACAGAGCGAGGTGAGCAGGGACAGAGCGAGGCGAGCAGGGACAGAGCGAGGTGAGCAGGGACAGAGCGAGGTGAGCAGGGACAGAGGGAGGCGAGCAGGGACAGAGCGAGGCGAGCAGGGACAGAGCGAGGTGAGCAGGGACAGAGCGAGGCGAGCAGGGACAGAGCGAGGTGAGCAGGGACAGAGCAAGGTGAGCAGGGACAGAGGGAGGTGAGCAGGGACAGAGCGAGGTGAGCAGGGACAGAGCGAGGAGAGCAGGGACAGAGGGAGGCGAGCAGGGACAAAGCGAGGCGAGCAGGGACAGAGCGAGGTGAGCAGGGACAGAGCAAGGTGAGCAGGGACAGAGCAAGGTGAGCAGGGACAGAGCAAGGTGAGCAGGGACAGAGCGAGGTGAGCAGGGACAGAGGGAGGCGAGCAGGGACAGAGCGAGGCGAGCAGGGACAGAGCGAGGTGAGCAGGGACAGAGGGAGGTGAGCAGGGACAGAGCGAGGTGAGCAGGGACAGAGCAAGGTGAGCAGGGACAGAGCGAGGTGAGCAGGGACAGAGCGAGGTGAGCAGGGACAGAGCGAGGCGAGCAGGGACAGAGCGAGGTGAGCAGGGACAGAGGGAGGTGAGCAGGGACAGAGGGAGGTGAGCAGGGACAGAGGGAGGCGAGCAGGGACAGAGCGAGGTGAGCAGGGACAGAGCGAGGTGAGCAGGGACAGAGCGAGGTGAGCAGGGACAGAGCGAGGTGAGCAGGGACAAAGCGAGGCGAGCAGGGACAGAGCGAGGTGAGCAGGGACAGAGCAAGGTGAGCAGGGACAGAGCGAGGTGAGCAGGGACAGAGGGAGGCGAGCAGGGACAGAGCGAGGCGAGCAGGGACAGAGCGAGGTGAGCAGGGACAGAGGGAGGTGAGCAGGGACAGAGGGAGGTGAGCAGGGTGCCTGCAGGGACAGAGCGAGGTGAGCAGGGTGCCTGCAGGGACAGAGCGAGGTGAGCAGGGTGCCTGCAGGGACAGAGCGAGGTGAGCAGGGACAGAGCGAGGTGAGCAGGGTGCCTGCAGGGACAGAGCGAGGTGAGCAGGGTGCCTGCAGGGACAGAGCGAGGTGAGCAGGGTGCCTGCAGGGACAGAGCGAGGTGAGCAGGGTGCCTGCAGGGACAGAGCGAGGTGAGCAGGGACAGAGCGAGGTGAGCAGGGACAGAGCGAGGTGAGCAGGGACAGAGCGAGGTGAGCAGGGTGCCTGCAGGGACAGAGCGAGGTGAGCAGGGACAGAGCGAGGTGAGCAGGGTGCCTGCAGGGACAGAGCGAGGTGAGCAGGGACAGAGCGAGGTGAGCAGGGACAGAGCGAGGTGAGCAGGGTGCCTGCAGGGACAGAGCGAGGTGAGCAGGGACAGAGCGAGGTGAGCAGGGTGCCTGCAGGGACAGAGCGAGGTGAGCAGGGTGCCTGCAGGGACAGAGCGAGGTGAGCAGGGACAGAGGGAGGTGAGCAGGGTGCCTGCAGGGACAGAGCGAGTGAGCAGGGACAGAGCGAGGTGAGCAGGGACAGAGCGAGGTGAGCAGAGACAGAGCGAGGTGAGCAGAGACAGAGCGAGGTGAGCAGGGACAGAGGGAGGTGAGCAGGGACAGAGCGAGGTGAGCAGGATGCCTGCAGGGACAGAGCGAGGTGAGCAGGTGCCTGCAGGGACAGAGCGAGGTGAGCAGGGACAGAGCGAGGTGAGCAGGGTGCCTGCAGGGACAGAGGGAGGTGAGCAGGGACAGAGGGAGGTGAGCAGGGTGCCTGCAGGGACAGAGCGAGGTGAGCAGGGACAGAGCGAGGTGAGCAGAGACAGAGCGAGGTGAGCAGGGACAGAGCGAGGTGAGCAGGGACAGAGCGAGGTGAGCAGAGACAGAGCGAGGTGAGCAGGGACAGAGCGAGGTGAGCAGAGACAGAGCGAGGTGAGCAGGGACAGAGCGAGGTGAGCAGAGACAGAGCGAGGTGAGCAGAGACAGAGCGAGGTGAGCAGGGACAGAGCGAGGTGAGCAGGATGCCTGCAGGGACAGAGCGAGGTGAGCAGGGACAGAGCGAGGTGAGCAGGGACAGAGCGAGGTGAGCAGAGACAGAGCGAGGTGAGCAGGGTGCCTGCAGGGACAGAGCGAGTGAGCAGGGACAGAGCGAGGTGAGCAGGGATAGAGCGAGGTGAGCAGAGACAGAGCGAGGTGAGCAGGGATAGAGCGAGGTGAGCAGGGACAGAGCGAGGTGAGCAGGGTGCCTGCAGGGACAGAGCGAGGTGAGCAGGGTGCCTGCAGGGACAGAGCGAGGTGAGCAGGGACAGTGGGAGGTGAGCAGGGACAGAGGGAGGTGAGCAGGGACAGAGCGAGTGAGCAGGGACAGAGCGAGGTGAGCAGAGACAGAGCGAGGTGAGCAGGGTGCCTGCAGGGACAGAGCGAGGTGAGCAGGGTGCCTGCAGGGACAGAGCGAGGTGAGCAGGGATAGAGCGAGGTGAGCAGGGACAGAGCGAGGTGAGCAGGGTGCCTGCAGGGACAGAGCGAGGTGAGCAGGGTGCCTGCAGAGACAGAGCGAGGTGAGCAGGGACAGAGCGAGGTGAGCAGGGACAGAGCGAGGTGAGCAGGGTGCCTGCAGGGACAGAGCGAGGTGAGCAGGGTGCCTGCAGGGACAGAGCGAGGTGAGCAGGGACAGTGGGAGGTGAGCAGGGACAGAGGGAGGTGAGCAGGGACAGAGCGAGTGAGCAGGGACAGAGCGAGGTGAGCAGAGACAGAGCGAGGTGAGCAGGGTGCCTGCAGGGACAGAGCGAGGTGAGCAGGGTGCCTGCAGGGACAGAGCGAGGTGAGCAGGGTGCCTGCAGGGACAGAGCGAG